>CM066036.1:204637756-204869854 GCA_033557465.1 Ichthyophis bannanicus
CTACCATGCAGCACTCCCAAAATGATGGTTTAGGTTGTGGCCTCTTGTTAATTCATTTCCCCATCTCCTATTGGCCCCTATTGTTCCAATTCCAATGGTGTTAGCTCTTTCCCCGTCCTTAATATTTTTTTAACATTTGTTGTATAGAAACTGCCTTGCAATGTCTGAAATCTGCAACCATGCGGGGTTTGGTGAGTTGGGTGCACAGGAGCCTGGTGAATGCAAGCTAATGCCTGGGCAATTAGTTCTTGCAGCTGTGCTAGTGGTGTGGTTGTGTAGCTACAACATGTCTACTGTACCCATTGCAGACCAACGCACCATTTTACTCTGCCCATCTCTCTTCCACCCACGACTCTGCCTTGGCACCCACCTTCTCATCATGGTTGCTATGATAGCATGGGATTTTTTAGCTTGGTGGCCTTGGTCATGCCATGCTTCTTTCCGCTACGTGGCCCAATTGCACACCAACGGCACGGAAAACCCCATGCTACCAGCTAGTGCAACTTCAGGTAAACATACCCCTAAGTTTTGTACCTGAGGCAATGGAGGGTTAAGTGATTTACCCAAGGCTACCAAGGGAGTCTAGTGTCAGCAGCATTTTCAACAATGGATTCCCTAACTTGCAAAACATGGTTGCTCATAATCCTACTAAAGCTATTCCAAAATGTACAGTGTAATATAATACTCCAGGACAACAAACAAATTCATTTAAAAGAACATTGCTAAATATTGCAGAAAGTGAGACCAAACATAAATGGAGTATTGCAAGAAACATCGAGATCAGATATTAATATTTAAAAGGCCATAATTTTTATGATTTTTGGAAGAATAACATGAAAACTGGAAACATCTGCAAATCTTTATCAGTTTTGGAGGAGAAGGTGTGGCATTATGGGAGGCGATAATGAAGTTTACACCACATCTGCCCTCAAAAGAGCATAAGAGCAGGACTGGCACTACTCATTAGAACAAACTAGGCTGTTGCCTAGAGTTCTAAACTTTGGTGGAAGTAGGTCCATTCCCAGGGGCCCAGCCATTCTACCAGGAAGGTTAGGCAAGCCATCCTAGGGCGATGGCTGACTTTCTGTGGGTGGCGGCGGGTGCCCACAGCAGGTCATGTGCCTTCGGAAACACATAGCCTGCCACCTCCCCGATGTGCCGAACCCATGCCACCCTGTCCCCCCATTGGCTGAGCACATGCCACTGCCCCCAACTGGCCACTGATTCCAGCAGCGGGTTGTGGGGATTGCTTGGCTTGGAAGCAGGCAGTCCGCAGCAAGCCATGGGGAGCTTCACACACATGGCCCCCTGCCACTTTCTGACCCCCCCCCCAAAGTTTATGGTCAGAGGGGGGTCCCGCCGCCAACCCCCAAAGCATAAAGCAGCAGGCCATGTGTGCTGAAGCAAAATAGGGTTTTGACCACTGCCACTGAGCCGACCTGCCCCCAAACCCTGCTGGCCGTGGGAATTCAGCAAGAGACAGCAGTGTGCGTCAATGCGGGGGAGGAGGGGCAGGCAACAACCGGGGCTTCTGCCTGGCGCGACAGAAACTCTTGGGACGCTAACCCTTGCCCACTCCTCCTATTACTGCTGCTGCCATACCTCTTCCTGGACCTGCAGTGGTGGCAATGACAAACCTAAAAAAAAAAAGCCTTTTAGCAGAAGCCTGAATCACTACATGGCTGGTGCTGTACTCTCTAAGTTCTGCCCAGTCCGACTCCCTGCAACACAGACTTCCTGTTTTCCTCGGGGAGGAAGGAACCCCACATGGCTGCGCGCGCGCGCTTCTAAGACGCAGCAGTTAGCACACAGTGGTTCAGGCTCTGCTAAGCACTTCTGTGCCATTGCTTTCTACAGCAAGTCGTGGGCGAGGTATATGGGCAACGGTGGCAGGAAGAGGAGGATTGCAGGAGCAGAGGACTGCAGCAAAAATTAAGGGTTCACCTAGGGCCGCCCGACTTATCCTTGCACCGGCCAGCAAAATGGACATGTTTTAGATTACATAGAAGGAAGTGCAGGAAACCAACATGGGGCAACTGACATCTGGGGAAAAACGGGGCGGTGGGGGAAGCTACAGCAACTCTCACGTGGAGGATGGTTCCGGCATTGCTGAGACAAAAAACGCTGTACGCCTGATGTCAATGTCAGCAACTCTATAGTGTGGTGCTGCACGAGGCCTACTATTTTGCATGTTCTCTTAATCAGTATCCGAGAATGCATCTTTACTCATTTCAATTTGGAAGAGGAAATAAAACTTAGAAATAAAGTGAAGTAACCCCCTTAATCCTTCTTATAAAAACTGGAAAAAATGCACGCTTTTTAAAAACCTACTCATGCCAGGGAGCAGGTGCAAATCCAGATGTGGGGAATTTGGGGCCTAAGCCATGCATTTATTTTATTAAAAGAGGAATGCGGCTGTAGATTTTGTCCTGTCCATGCCATGCTCCCAATGTGACCCCAGCATGAGATTTCAATGTGCTAGGGACATCTACATGTAAACTGGATCCTTTCTAAAATGTTTATTCACAGTGGATGTGATCGGCAAGTGTATATGCCTGATTATACACATGTAAATCCTGAATTGAAAAATGCACGTAAAATATCCCAAGGTCAAAGTACATGCTTAGGGGGCACATTTAAAGGGACTTATGCAACTTGCAGAGTTGACTGGAATGTTCAGTGTACAAACCCAGTTAATGCAAGTAAATATCCTCCCCTAAGTGATTAAATACCCTGTTGCTAACTAGTTAGAGATGGGGAATTCTGGGAGTGGAGTGGGACGGCAGCACCATTAGTTAACCAGTTAGCGACATTATTTAGCACATTAAGTGGTTAACTAAACTGCATAAAACTAGGGCAGGTGAAAGGTTCTCCTCATTTTATGCGGCTCTGCACTACCTCAGTCTGGGCAAACTGGATATTCAGTGCTGGTGTTGGATATGCTTTAGCAGCACTGGCTGTTGCCACTGAAAATGCCCCCTTTTCTAACCTTTGCCATCTGTCCGCTTACAGGCATCTCTCAACTTGCCAGCCTTTTGTCTGTAGCTGTCTCTTATTGTCTGTCAGTCCTAATCTCTAGCTTCTTCTCTACCTGTTCTCTCACTCTCTCTACAGCAATCTTTGTCCCCGAGGCTTCAGCAAAATAAGTCTATCCTTTGTTAGAGACTTTTAGGAAACATTTTTTTACAGGGTGGTAAGGGTGTGAAAGTAAAAAAAAAAGAGAACTTAAAATGAGAATCTGAGACTGTTCTCTTTTTTTGTGACTGCAATGTGCATAGGGAATGGATATAAATTAGTAATTATAATTTTTCTATACCCTTCCTGTCTGGGAGGAATTTAACCTCATTTCCTAACTCTTAAGCACTTGCAATAGAGAAGAACTGCAGAAATTTCCCAATCTCAGATCTCATCACAGGTGTAGACACAAAATCAGTCAAATGTCTAAAAAGACATAAATCACAAAAATAAATAAAATTATTATGAAAAGCAGTGGTACAGTTGTTTACTTTTACACATGGCAGATATGAAGGAATTTTTAAACACTGGAGGTTCTTTTATGTTTGTGTGGCTGTCAGGACCTGACAGGAGTCTTCCTTCCAGCCCATAAGAATCTCTGCATATCTCATTTCATTAAAACAATATGCCTACTAAGCAAGTGAATAGGAAGGACTTGTAAAGTATACACCTTTTGGGGAAAAGGGTCATCTTGTAGACTGCTATCCTTTCCATTGTGTGTGCTATTCCTTCTTGGTCTGTTGGTCTTGGGAGTGGGGATTAGTGTTTAAAGATGCTCAAAGAAGTGTTTTTTTAGTACCTTGTGGATGGTAGTGAGGGACCTTGTATTTGATTCTTTAGTTGATGGGTAGCCAGTGGAGGAGTTTGAGGATTGGAGTGATGTGAGTCTGTCTGGATACTCGGCAGATAGCATGTGCTGCAGTGTTCTGGGTGAGTTGTAATGGAAGAGGGGAAGAGCCCACCATTCCTGAAGCATCTCATTAATTTTCTAATTAGTTGGGTGAAATTGAGTCTATATAGGCAGCCATCTTGCAAAGGCAAAAGAATACCCAAATACTTAAAGGCACCATCTGCCCACTGTAAGGGAAATTCATTCCCCAGCTCTGCTGCAGTTCTTCACTCATATCTAGAGCCTCAGATTTGGACAAGTTACAGTTACAGTTTTGATTTATTTGATATACCATCTATGTCTGACACAGCTAGGCAGTTAACAAAAATAAAACATTCAATACAAGGAATTAAAATACAGTAAATACTAAGGGGTGGGTGGCAAAGACAGAAGGCAGCGGATAAGATAAGGGACAGAAGGCCTAGGCTACATTGTAAATGAGTCTCATGGATAACAGGGACATGTAAGGGAGAAGGGAATGGGGTACAAGGACAAGATAAGGATGGACAATGACTGGTGCCTCTCTGTAGGCAGTCATGAAGAGACAAAGAATCAGGAGGAGGATGCGGAAGGAAATACTAGAGCAAAGAAGGGAAGAGGATAGGGAGTTCCAGAGAGAAGGGGTTACAACCTTGAAAGAAGAGGAACATGCTGCAGAGGTGCATACAAGGAAAAAACTGGGGACCACAAGAGGATGCTGAGAAGCTGAACGGAGCATGCGTGGAGGAGTGTAGGGCACCAGGAGCTGTAAAAGGAAAACAGGGTTACCAGATTGGAGGGTGTGATATGTTAGAATGAGAAGCTTTTATCTAATATGGAAGGAGTACGGGAAGCCAGTGTTCAGTTATGAAAAGAGGAGAGACTTGGTCAAAACTTGCGGGCACCAATAAAGACGTTTGATGGCAGTATTTTGGATTAAATTGGAGGCAGTGAAGCCTGATATAGGGGAAGACCAGAATTAGGGAATTAGTGTAGTCAAGGCAGGTGATAATGAGAGAACACATGAAGCAAGCGAATAGATGGAAGACTGAGGAGTTTGCAAACTGAGAGAATTTGACAAAGGAGAAAGAAACAGCATTGAACAATTATGGAGACATGTTGACTGAAGGAAAGCTGACGATTGAAGGTCACACCAAGGACCTTAATGGTTTCTTGGAATGGGAGGGGGTGCCATGGATAGATGGTGGTGCCAGGAAAGAGGGGGAAATGACTTTGGAGAAATGCATAAGAACGTTTTTCAAGGTGTTAAGTTTAAGTCCATGATCCATGAGCCAGTCTGCAATTTTAGTGAATTTGAGGAGAAATCTGAGAAAGAACCAAGGAAGAATAAGTAGGGAAGCAAAAGAGAAGCTGGATGTCATTGGCATAAATAAAAAAGGAGGCGATGTCAAGAGATTCAATTAGGAAAGATAAGGGGGCCATGAAAACGTTACATAGAAGAGGACCCAGGGCCGAGCCCTGGGGAACACCACAGGAAAGAGTCTGAGGAGGAGAAAGCAGAGACGACCAAGACACCTGGAAAATGTGATAATGCAGGTAAGAGTGGAAACCAGGCAAAGGCTGTGCCCGAAATTCCAAACAAAGAGAGCTGAAAAAGGACGAGGGAGTGGTCAACCAGATCAAAAGGCTGCAGAAAGATCAAGAGAGACTAAAAGAACCTCATGGTGAGGGTCAAGGGAAGTGCAGAGGAAATCAGTGATGGCTAGGAGAGAAGTTCAGTGCATAGATAGGGGCAAAAATTTGGTCAAGCGGAGTGGAGGGCACCAGGATCGAGAAGGAAGGATTGAAGCCACTGAGCAGTCAAATGTTCTGTGACGTTGTATAGGAAAGGAAGGAGGAGAAATGGGCCAGTATTTAGTTTCAAGACTTTTAATTGAGAATTTGAAGCATAAAACAACCTAACCATCTCACTGAGGTTAAGAAACCTGTACATTCAGTCATATTTAGAGAGGTTAATCCTGTAATAAAACATAGGATACAATATGCAGCACATCATGTAATGGCAGAAATAACAGCAAATCAACCCTTCCCCTCCAATCATAAAAGCCCCAAGACACAAACTCCCACTAACCCCCAGACCCATCCCTCCCCATCCTTCCTGCAGAGACACCCACCTCCATCCTCTACCAGGCTCACATCAAACTAAACACACGTGCATATGTCACTTACTGCTTGCATCCAGACACATTTGGTATTTCCAGGTATACCCTACATCTTTCATATGTTCTATATTGCACCTTTAGGCACTGCTGGGAGGGATTTGATATATGGCAGCCAAATTGCAATAAATCGCTCACATGCTTTAGTTGCTTTGCGTCAATCGCTCCATATGCATAAGGTCCATAAAGCACTGTTCCCACTGCAGGGAATCCCGGAGCCTCCCCGGAAAGCCACTGCCTTAAGAGCACTCTTTTCACCATCAAAAAGCCTCTGCCACACAAAGACCTATGGTTCAGTGGAATCTTCCCCATTTCCTACATAGTGGCCAAATAAACACATAGCATGAGAGGTGGTCACTATGGTAGACAAGAGCTCCGCTAAACATACAGAAACACATTGCCACACAATGTTTGTACCTTTGAGCGATAACAAAAACAATGTGTCAAGGTGTCCTTAGCCACAACACAAAGTCGATAGGAGTCATTGGTAAGGAGACCTGCCCTCTGCGCCCATACATCATGAACATAGGCCCTCCATAAAAATTTGTATTGCAAGTAAATATTGTTTGTGAGGGATATGCATTTCAGAAATGCGGTTCGAAGAATGTTTGGCGTGGCCTCACTTTCCCCATCTCCCTCCCAGCTCTCAGAGAGCAGCTCCAAGTACCTCTGATCCAGAGCAGTTTCAAAAATTCCCGAATTTCTTTATTTGATGCCCCCTCTTCTGAGATGAGACTCTCAAATAAATCAAGTGGGCCACCTCTATGCAGGAAGCCCAGGTAGTCACACAGCTGACGTCCCACATAGTGAAGCACCTTTACATAACAGAAGTCACTCTTAACTAACTCAAAGTGCTTCTGCAGATTGGACATAGGAGTCAAGTATCACTCCTCCTTCAGAATGGAGATAACCTATCCACCTCAATCCCTGAGAGGCCCAACGATGCGGCGCCTCCATGGTAAGCCCCGGCAGGCAATCAGGGTTTCCCACCAGTGGGAGCAAAGACATACACCACCACACCAGGCCAAAACGATGACACAGAGCTTGCCTGGCAGCTCGCAGGGCGCCCAAGTACCCACTCCTGCCCCAGCTGCCCCCAATTGGTTATAAGTGGCGTGTAAGGTATATAGCTGATGGCATGGAGCCAAAAGCCAGTTCAGCATCAAGACTGGTGCACATTCCTCCGTTCAATTTATCTCATTCAGAAAAATGTCTCATTATATATTGTACCGCAAAAATTCCGTATAGACAGAAACTCTAGGCTGGTCTCATCACAATGGCACAGAATGGCCAGCAGGGGGAATTCTCGGGCGTCTCCCCTGCCAGAGAAAGCGATTAATTTTTCTGATCCAGAAACTTAGATTCCCTGGAGGTTACACAAATAGGAAGATGTCAACACATAGATCCACCTGTGGAGTTCCACCATTTGAAATAAGGCCATCTAGCCTCTCAAGTACAGCGGAAGATTCAGCCATCTCTGCAAATTCTGAGTAGTTTTATCAAGTAAAGGGGGGATGTTACTCTCATAGATTTCAAAAAAACTGAAACACACTCTATCAAACACAAAATGTTCTTATAAAAAAGTGGATAATTAATCCTCCAAAAATATCTTCCTTAAATGTCTTTGCACCTGGGAGGTCTCAGAACTATCGGGCTACTCAATTGACATATATGACTTATAAATAGTCACTAAATCATGTGCCCCTTTTTCATCAGTGACCTCCCTGGGTAAGAAACACCCACAAAATCCATCAAAGAGACCGCAGCATAACAACAGTACTACTTAGCTTCAAACTTCAGGTCATGCGGTAGACCACTCCCTCGTCCTCTCTGAGCTCTTTCAGTATCCTGGGAGGTATCCCATCTTGTTCCATAGCCTTGTCCACTTTCAGTTTTGAAAGCTGTTCTAACATATCATCTTTTGTGAATGGTGTGATATCTACTCCATTCCCATTTGTATATTTATCAATCACAGGTGATCCTTCTCCAGGATTTTCTTTAGTAAAAACATAGCAGAAGTATTTGTTCAGCATTTTTGCTTTTCAATAGCTCTTTCCATAAATCCATTCCCAGCACTTCTGAGTCCTCAATTTCCCCCTCTGGTTTCCCTCCTCTCCTGAAATATACCTGAAAAATGTTTTTGTGTTGCTACACTTCACATCTTTAGCCTTCTTTTCTTCTGCCTTTGATTTTGCTATCCTTATTTCTCGTTTTGTCTCTTTTAGTTTGATCTTGTATTCTTTTCTGTGTTCCTCTGTTTTGAAAGCTTCTGAATTTTGTGAAAGCTGTGTTTTTTGCCTTTACTTGTGCAGTCACTTCTTTGGCGAACCAACTAAGGATCCCTTTCCTCTTGTTTTTATTTAGTTTCCTTACATATTATCTGTTGCACCTTTTATTGCCTCCTTTAGTTTAGCCCATTGCAATTCCAAAACACCATTGACAGTTATGGAGACATGTTGACTGAAGGAAAGCTGACGGTTGAAGGTCACACCAAGGATCTTAATGTTTTTCCTTGGAATGGGAGGGACGATTCCGTGGATAGATGGTAGTGCCAAGAAAGGGGGAAATGACATTGGAGAAATGCATAACAGCGGTTTTTGAGGTGTTAAGTCCATGATCCACGAGTCAGTTTGCAATTTTAGTGAATTTGAGAGAAATCTGAGAAAGAACCAAGGAAGAATAAGTAGGGAAGCAAAAGAGAAGCTGGATGTCATTGGCATAAATGAAAAAGGAGATGTCAAGAAATTCAATTAGGAAAGCTAAGCGGGCCATGAAAACGTTACATAGAAGACCCAGGGCCGAGCTCTGGGGAACATCACAGGAAAGAGTCTGAGGAGGAGAAAGCAGAGACAACCAAGACACCCGGAAAATGCGATAATGCATGTAAGAGTGGAACCAGGCCAAGTAGATATTGTTTATGAGGGATATGCATTTCAGAAATGCGATTCGAAGAACATTTGGCGTGGCCTCACTTACCCCATCTCCCTTCCAGCGCTCAGAGAACAGCTCCAAGTAAATCTGATCCAAAGCAGGTTTCAAAAATTCCTAAATTTCTTTATTTGATGTCTCCACTTCTGAGATGAGACTCTCAAATAAATTAAGTGGGCCACCTCTATGTAGGAAGTCCGGAAAGTCACACAGTAGATGCCCCACATAGTGCCGCACCTGTACATAACAGAAGTCCCTCTTAGCTAACCCAAAGCACTTCTGCAGATTGGACATAGGAGTCAAGTATCACTCTTTCTTCAGAATGGAGGTCACCTATCCACCTCAATCCCTGAGAGGCCCAACAACGTGGCACCTCAATGGTAAGCCCAAGCAGTAAATCAGGGTTTCCCACCAGTGGGAGCAAAGTCGTACACCATCATGCCAGGCCAAAACAGTGACACAGAGCTTGCCAGGCAGCTCGCAGGGCACCCAGGTACCCACTCCTGCCCCATCTGCCCCCCAATCGGTTTTAAGGGGTGTGTAAGGTATATAACCGATGGCATGAAGCCAAAAGCCAGTCCAGCATCGAGAATGGTGCACATTCCTCCGTTCAATTTATCACATTCAGAAAATGTCTCATCAATTGAAAGGAAATGTCAGGAAATACTTTTTCACAGAAAGGGTGGTGGATGCTTGGAATGCCCTCCCAATGGAAGTGGTGTGGGCAAACAAGGTGACAGAATTCAAAATGGCATGGGACAGACACAGCCACAGGATAAAATCAAAATAAACTGAACCATCTAATTTCTGAGCAAATAGGGGTGTCCTGTATGTAGTGGTGGGTTCACCCCTAAACAGGGACGTGGGGAGGGGTGGCCTGCATGGAGCGGCAGGTGCACCTACTCTTGCCATCATGCTGGGCAGACTAGATGGACCATGCTTGTCTTTATCTGCCGTCATTTACTATGTTACTATGTTACTATATACTGCAAATTATAATTCTGCATGGATGGAAACACTAGGTTGATCTCATTGCAACACCGCAGAATGGCCAGCAGGGGAATTCACAAATGTCTTCCCTGCCAGAGAAAGCGATTCATTTTCTGATCCAGAAACTTCCAATCCCTGGAGGTTATCCAAATAGGAAGATGTCAACACATAGATCCACCTGTGGAGTTCCATCATTTGAAATAAGGCCACCTGGCCTCTCAAGGACAACGGAAGATTCAGCCATCTCTGCAGATTCTGAGTAGTTTTAGCAAGTAAAGGGGGTTTTTATTTATTTATTTATTTATTTATTTAACTATTTCTTTTATACCGCCCCTTCCAGAGATCAAGGGCGGTTTACATATAACAGATTAACAGTCTTGTACACAATTTGTATACATTTTACATAGAACAGTAGAAATCAACTATTTACATTGAACAGTAAGTATAAACTTTGTAGGTATTGTAACAAAAAACAAGCAAACATATCAAACTTTGTACAAAAGTATATTTACATCGTGTAGTGTGTGTGGTGTATGGGGTAGAGATTGGCGTAGGTGCCATAGAGTTTGACAGGATCAGCTGGCAGCTGCACCTCTAGGTATCTAATCATTCCTTGAGCCCAGACCAACGGGAAGGGCCCTCTCCAGCTATCATGCGCCCTACCCCCAATGTCCAAGGCCATCGATTTAGTATGGTTAATCCATAGCCCTGAGAAGAGACCAAACACCTCAATGATCTGCAAGGCCCAGAGGAGAGAAACCTCCAGGTCTACTAAACAGAGTAATAGATCATCCACAAACACACTGAGTTTTATCTCTAGCTCACCCAATCAGAGACCGCTCACCTGCTCCTCCCATTGTAACACTAGAAGCAAAGGCTCCAAGGAAAGGACAAAGAGCAAGGGGTACAATGGGTATCCTTGTCGGGTGCTGTGGCCCAACATGAAAGGTTCCGAGTGTACCTCATTCACCACAACCACTGCCTGAGGTTCCTCATATATTGTACGTAGCCCACAGAAAACGTTCCCCCAGAAGCCATAGCTTTGGAGCACCGTCCATAAGTAAGTTCATGCCACGCGATCAAATGCCTTCTCGGTGTCGAAGCTTACAAGCAGCAAAGGCATTTGATGGGCCACACAGTATTCCATAGCTAGAAGAAATTGTGAGATATTCTTTGCCACACCCCTACCTGGAACAAACCTCACCTGCCAGGGACCAATCAGCCACAGAAGCATGTTATTCAATCTGTGCGCTAACACAGAAGCCAAAAGTTTGACATCATGATTTATCAGTGAAATGGGGTGGTATGAAGCCGGCTTCAGAGAGTCCTTTCCCGGTTTAGAGAGAACTGTAATAGCCACACATTTGATGTCCCTCAGGAAAACACCTGCCTGTATCACCACCTTGTACATATCTGCTAGCGCTTTGGTAATCTGTAGATCCAATAATTTATAATATTCTGACCCAAAGCCATCTGGACCTGGTGTCTTATGTAAGTTACTCTACTTGATCACCTTCTGAAGCTCCATACATGATACCAGTGCATTTAGAATCTCCAACTCAGCATCGGTCAGTTGGAGAAGCAAGAGATTGTGCATGAAAGATACTCCTGCATCCGCTTTGTCAGCCTCAGCAGTATACAGCAAGGCGTAACAGGAATGGAAAGCATCCGCTAACTGTCATGGCCAATGTCTCAATTGGCCACCTTCATCCCTGAGGACTGAGACAAAGTGTGAGCCACCCCAGCCTCGGACCACTTGTGCTAGAAGTTTCCCCGACCTGTTTCAATACCAATAAAAATGATGTTTATAATACTGCAATGACAAGACCGCATACCAGTTTAAGAGTGAGTTTAATGCAGCCTGAGTATCAACATATTCTTGCCTCCGTTTACGCCTCCACCCATCATTCCCTGTCGTTGTAACATATTCAGCGTCCATTCTAAGTTAAGAATACTATGGTCAAGGTGTTTTTGCCTTTGTATTGTGTACACTATGAAAGCTCCATGAAGCACTGCCTTGCTGTTTTCCCAGAACAAGATAGGAGTATTTTTATGCTGCTCATTAAAGTGCACATACTCATCCCACTGCTTCTTCAAAAAAGTTTGGAAATCCCTCTCCTCCCACAAGAACGCCAGAAACCGCCAGTTTGGGCAAGCCTCTTCAGTGGTGGCCCAGTCAATCCAGACCATACAGTGGTCAGAGACTACAACTCGTTCCATTTCCGCTCAGAGAACTCAATCAAAACCACTCACAGACACAAGGATGTAATTGATATGGGACCAGGTCGCGTGTGCACGAGATAGGAACATATACGGATCCAACATAAAAGGGATACCAGGATTCTCAGAGGCAACGACATAACCCTAAGACAATGCCTACGTTAAAGTAATGACCTAACATAGCTATTGTATATAGTTCACTAATACCTGAGACTACAACCTACCTAACTATTTATAATGTATATAGTTAAAAGATTTGTGCACAATATTTTGCATGTAAAATATTTTGTTCATTTGTAAACCACTTTGACGTCCTGATAAGGCAGTGTATAAAACACATAAATAAAACAAATAAATAAATAAATAAATAGGTACATGCATTTGCGAGCATCTGGATACAGAGTGCACCAGACTTCTACTAGGTCACCCATGGTGGCAGAAATAGCCAATCCCTCTGTTCATCCATCCCACTGCATGCCTCTTAATTGATTTGTCCTGCTCTGGGTCATGAGGGCAATTGAAATCACCTGCAAAAATCACATGGCGCTGAGCGGCTCAGGTCACCCGACACAGAATATCACAGAAAAATCCATGAGTGTATTCATTTGGAGCATAGATAATACCAATGAGAATTTCCTCATTGTATAATTTGGCCTTCAAAAATACAAAACACCTGTGGTGGGTCCACTTCACAGCTCACCACCTCCAGAGGCAGCCCGCGCCTTACCAAGATTGTCACCTGCACTTTATTTAACAGTTTCTTACACTGTTTTATCATTTCAGTCAAAGTGGTTTACATTGTAACTAAAATTGGTAATATACATTAAACAGGGACATTGATAACTTGGATTTTTCTGAGGCAACGCAGGGTTAAGTGACTTGCCTAAGGCCACAAGGAGTGCTAGTGGGAATCGAACCCTTGTCTCTTGTTTCCCAAGCCAGTGCTCTATCGGGCTATTCCTCCACTCCTTTAAGTGTTCCTTAGGAGGCTCCATAAATCCTCCTACCTAATCCTGTGAAAGTTATGCATGCTCCAGCACACTAAGATGAGTCTCCTACAATAAAGCCAAATGGGCGCCCTTGCGCTTTAGAGCTTGTAAATGATTGGAGTCCCGGAGGCCTAGATGGACCAGCAACTCCAATCTCTGTTTGACATGTGGCTCCCCAAGGAACTTGGTCTAACCTCATTGGTGAGGGCCATTCAGGTAGAGTGCACACACCGCCTTGGGCCTAAGGTGGAGGGCCAATTTTGGCTAGAATCCAGCACTTCCAAAATAAAAGCGAGCTGTTACAAGCCTTTCGCAAGCAGTGGGACCTGCGCATGGACAATCACCTGATACTCCTCTTTCAGGATTATTCGGCCTCCCTCACAGAAAAAAGGAAAGAGTTTTCCCCGGTGTGTGTGCTGAACTTTTTCGTAGGAGCATTCACTTCACGCTGGTCTACCCCACGACTTTGAAAATTCAGCATGAAGGCACTACCCACGCCTTTGAGCAAGCGGCGGCTGCTCGACGTTCTTGGACACTTTGCCACAAATACCAGAATGTGTGATAAGGTTAGGATATTCACTTATGTGTTATTTCTCCTTAGTGCTATCACTACAACAGATGTCCCCCTGAAGCAGCATTATAGCGAAACGCTGATTGGGTGTCCTGAGGGACGTTGGGGTTAAACGTTTGGAAGATGCAATGGCTGACTGTGTAGAAGAAAATTGAGCAATGTTACAAAAGTGAAATGAAAATTTGCACTGCTAGTCATGAGCCTAAAGATATTATATTGATAGCCATGAGCCTAAAAGAGTGGAATCGATTAGGCTTGGAGTTTTTGAAGTTTTGAAGTTTATTTATGGAAAAGTGCATTTAATGAAATGTTGAAGATTTATATAAAAAAGAGTTTTTTCTCAGGTCGTTGATGTGCTGGAGGAGGTGGCAAGAGTGCTTTTTACCACAGACCACACGTAACCCTGTTGGTTCTGAGATCTGTTTTTCTCTTTTTATACCCTTTAAGAAATATACTATAAGGTTTGTTAAGATAGTAGAGTGAGTTTTTATATTGTTGAGTAATCATTTTGCACTCTGAAAGTGACCATTTTTTTGGCTGTATAGATACCGGAAGACACAAGTCCTAAACACTGACTTTGAAGAACTATGGGACGTGTTTGATCCTTTTGCTAGATACTTTACTGGGCATCCCGCTATAGTGGCAGGATGACTACTGCATGGGGCTTTGGTTCTGTTTTCCTATGCACTATGTACTGTTCACCTCTCTCTACTTTCCCCTCAGTTTTTCTCTCCATGCCAGATCACTAGATTCATATTGTAGAGAGTCCTTGAGGATAGAAAGAGGAGGTAGTCTGGTAGCATTTGCTATGCATTGCCTACTCCGTATTATCGCAGTGTGGCTGTGACTGTTTGTTGATGGTTGTTGGGGTCTGTTACGAGTGGGTGTGAGTTGTTGTGAAATAACTTAGTGAAGTGTATGGATGAGAGAGGAGGGAAGAAGGAATATTCTTGTATGATTGGAAGATGGTGTGTAGATAATAATGTGTTTGGAATACACTGAGTGGTATGATTGGGGTGGTTTGAAGGCATGTTGCTGGTTGTTTGGGTGAGGGAATGGGGGAGGAGGGTTGGACTATCCCTGCAGTGGGAAAATGCTTCAAAATAAGAACATAAGAACATAAGATATGCCATACTGGGTCAGACCAAGGTCCATCAAGCCCAGTATCCTTTTTCCAACAGTGACCAATCTAGGTCATGCATACCTAGCAGTTTCCCCAAAAGACACTGGTTCCACAATGCTTGTACTGGGTTAAGCATGGATATCCTGGGTCCCTTCTTAATAATGATTTATGGACCTTTCCTCCAGAAACTTGTCCAAACCTTTTTTAAACCCAGCTACACTAACACTACACTACATCCTCCGGTAACAAATTCCAGAGTCTGATTACAAGTTGAGTGAAAAAAATATTTTCTTTTATTAGTCTTAAATAGTTTACCCTGTAGTTTCATTGCATGTCCCCTAGTCTTTCTAAAATCTGATAATGTAAACAATAGATCTACGTACGATCTATAGATTTCTATCATATCTCCCCTCAGCTGTCTCTTTTCCAGGTTCAAGAGCCCTAACCTTTTTAGCCTTTCTTCATAGCAGTATCCTTCCATCCCCTTTACCATTTCGGTGGCTCTTCTCCGAACCTTTTCTAATAACGCTATATCCTTTTTAAGATATGGCGACCAGAATTGCACACAATATTCAAGGTGCAGTCTCACCATGGAACGATATAGAGGCATTATAATATCTTTTGTTTTATTTTCCATTCCTTTCCTTATGATACCTAGCATTCCATTTGCTCTCTTGGCCGCCGCTGCACACTGGACCGAGGGTTTTAACATGTTATCCACAATGACGCCTTAATCTTTTTCCTGGGTGGTGGTTCCTAATGTGGAACCTTGCATCGTGTAACCATAGCTTGCGTTGTTCTTCCCTAGGTGCATAAATTTGCACTTATCCACATTAAATTTCATCTGCCATTTTGAAGCCCAGTCTTCCAATTTATCAAGATCCTCTTGCAATTTTCCACAATCCTCTTGGGTTTTAACAACTTTAAATTGTTTTGTGTCATCTGCAAATCTGATAACCTCACTCGTTATTCCCCTTTCCAGGTCATTTATGAATATGTCAAAAAGCAGCGGACCCAGCACAGATCCCTGGGGTATACCACTATTCACCTTTCTCCATTGGGAAAATTGGCTGTTTAGCCCTACCCTCTGCTTTCTATCTTTTAACCAGTTCCTGATCCACAATAATACACTGCCTCCTATCCAATGACTCTTTAGTTTTGCCAAAAGTCTCTGATGAGGGACCTTGTCAAAGGCTTTCTGAAAGTCCAGATACACTATATCAACCGACTCACCTTTGTCCACCTGTTTATTCACACCTTCAAAAAAACATAACAGATTAGTAAGACAAGATCTTCCTTGTCTAAAGCCATGTTGGCTGTCTCCCATTAGGCCATGACTATCTACATGCTGAGTAATTTTGTTCTTTATGATGGTTTCTACCATTTTTCCCGGTACTGACATCAGGCTCACCAGTCTGTAGTTTCCCGGATCACCCCTGGAACCCTTTTTAAAAATTGGCGTTACATTGGCGATCCTCCAATCTTCAGGTATTACAGATGATTTTAATGAAAATTCATAGATTACTAATAGCAGATCTGCAATCTCATATTTCAGTTCTTTCAACACCCTTGGCTGTATACCATCCGGCCCAGGTGATTTGCTACTCTTGAGTTTATCTAATAGTTGTAATACATCTTCCCGATGTATCGATATTTCCTTCAATTCTTCCGCACCTTTAAATACCACTTCAGTCATGGGTAACATCCCTACATCTTCCTCAGTAAAGACCAAAGCAAAGAATTCATTCAGTCTCTCCGCTATCGCCTTGTCGCCTCTTAGTGCCCCTTTAACCCCTCTATCATCTAATGGACCAACTGACTCTCTCACAGGTTTTTTGCTACGAATGTACTTGAAAAAGTCTTTGTTTTGCATTTTTGCTTCCGCAGCAAGCTTCTTCTCAAATTCTCCCTTTGCCTGCCTTATCAATGCCTTGCATTTGACTTGCCAGTGCTTGTGCTGTTTCCAGGTTTCATCGTTTGGCTCTTTTTTCCATTTCCTAAAAGATGTCTTTTTGGCAACAACAGCCTCTCTGACCTCACCTTTAAACCATGCTGGCAGTTTTTTGGACTTCCTTCCACTTTTCTTAAATCGTAGAATACAGCTAGTCTGGGCTTCCAAGATAGTATTTTTCAACAACACCCAAGCTTGATATAAGTCTTTAACCTTTGCAACTGCTCCTTTTAGTTTTTTCTTAACTATTTTCCTCATTTTATCATAGTCTTCCTTTCGAAAGTTAAAAGACAGTACTGTGGATTTCCTTACTATCCCTCCTCCACTAATTAAATCAAACGCGATGATGCTATGATCACTATTGCCAAGTGGCCCCAACGCCCTTATCTCTTGCACCAGATCTGGTGTTCCACTAAGGACTAGGTCCAATATGGCTTCCCCTCTGGTCGATTCATGAACCAGCTGCTCCAAGAAGCAGTCATTTATTTAATCTAGGAACTTTATCTCTCTAGCATGTCCTGCCGTGACACTGACCCAGTCGATACTGGGGTAATTCAAATCACCCATTATTATTACTGCTCTGTAACTTTTGTTAGCTTCCTTGATTTCTTTGAGCATTTCATCATCCATTTGTTCATTCTGGCCAGGCGGTCGATAGTACACCCCCACTGCCATCGCCTTCCCCTTTTTACATGGAATTTCAATCCATAGAGATTCTACAGCAAATTTTGTTTCCTGCAAAACTTGAATCCTTTCTGACTCAATGCCCTCTCTAACATAGAATGCAACCCCTCCACCAATTTGATCAGCTCTATCATTACGATATAGTTTGTACCCAGGTATCACAGTGTCCCACTGGTTGTCCTCCTTCCACCATGTCCCTGATATTCCAATCATATCTAACCTCTCATGTAGTGCTATATATTCTAACTCTCCCATCTTATTTTTTAGACTTCTAGCATTTGCATACAAGCATTTTAGAGACTGTATTTTATTCATATTAATCTGGCTATTGGTATACATGGGTAATTTGGGATGTTTAAGCTCTGTCTGCTCCATACTCGAGGGCATTTGGGCTACTTTACTCTTTTGTGGAACCTCTCTGCTTTTGGTAGTATCCTTCAAGGATACATTCTTCCGAACCACGCGCTCTTGGGCGACTGTCGGCTTTCCCCTATTATCTAGTTTAAAAGCTGCTCTATCTCCTTTTTAAAGGTTAATGCCAGCAGCCTGGTTCCATCCCGGTTAAAGTGAAGCCCATCCCTTTGGACGAGCCCCTCCTTTCCCCAGAATGTTCCCCAGTTCCTAACAAATCCAAACCCCTCATCTCTGCACCATTTTCTCATCCACGCATTGAGACTCCGGAGCTCTGCCTGCCTTTTGGGTCCTGTGCGTGGAATGGAAGCATTTCGGAGAACGCTACCCTGGAAGTTCTGGATTTCCGCTTCCTACCTAAAAGCCTAAATGTACCAAGACAGCAGACTCCTCCCCAGCACTATCTAAGACCTTATCTAGGTGGCGCGTGAGGTCCACTACCTTTGCACCAGGCAGGCATGTTACCAGGCAATCCTCACGTCCACCAGCCATCCAGCTATCTACATGCCTAATGATCAAATCACCAACTATAATGGCTGTCCTAACCCTTCCCTCATGGGCATATGGCCCTGGAGAAACCTCCTCAGTGTGAGAGGGTTTTACATCACCTGGAGGACTGGTCCTAGTTACAAGATCACTTCCTGCCACACCAGGGTGATGCTCTCCTATCACGTGACCTCTCTCCTCCATGGCTACAGGGATGCTGCCAGACTGGAGGTGGGACTTCAGGACTATATCCCTGTAGGTCTCGTCTATGTACCTCTCTGTCTTTCTTATGTTTTCCAAGTCTGCTACTCTAGCCTCTAGAGAACGGACTCGTTCCCTGAGAGCAAAGAGCTCCTTGCACCTAGCGCACACGTAAGACCTCTCATCAACTGGGAGAAAATCATACATGTGACACTCAGTGCAAAAGACTGGAAAACCCCCATCTCGCTGCTGGACTGCTGTCTGCATCTTAGTTTTAAGCTTGTGTTTAGATCTTTAAGTTCTTTACTAAGGGTTGCTATGGATATTTATACTAATAAAACTGTACCTAATACGTTTAATATACCTTGTTCACCTGAAGCTTAATTAATCTCAGGTCCTTAGTGTATAACTGATTTGGATAACAAGCTTCACATGAGAGCACCTCCTTTCCTTTCAGATGTGTAAGTACCTATAAAGCTACAATTATCCCAGGGGAGGGAAATAACACTTATTAAAAGTGGCTGCTACACAGTACCCTGTCCTGTGCTTCTGAGGTAAGCTGTGACCAACTTTCTGGGTGATTAACAGTCCTTGCTTGGATAGAAGGAGTCTTTCAAAATGGCCTTTTGACCAGCAACCTGGTGTTAACACCTACTGAAAAAGTTTCACAGGTCTCTTGCCCCCTAGTTAGAAGGCCTCTTTGTAAAGTTCTCTAGAAGACTTTATTTGTTGCTCAAAGAGTACTGACTCTGTTTTGCCTTTTATGCTAAGTTATATTCTGATTTGATTTAAATTACAGCTCTTTACTGCTGCTAGGCTCTGACTTATTATGAAATTTAAACTACAAGCTCTCTGCTGGGTTCTAAATTTAACCAGAAAGCTCTCTTCTGTGTTTTAAATTTAAACTAAAAGTACTTTGCTAATACTAGGCTCTGAGTGACTATTAAATTTAAACTACAAGCTCTCTACAGGGTTCCAAATTTAACCAAAGAGGCTCTTTTATGGGGGGCTGAGGCTGGGCATTTCCCAGAGGCTAAGATGTTTTATGTGCAATGATGTATCTTTGGGGTTCAGGGTCATGTCACTTAATGTACAAATGCTTTCTTGGAATATGGGAGGAATATCTTTGCCTAGGCCTGTTTGCCAAATCATCATCCTTGGTCAAAAGCGCTTCTATTTGTTTTTGTTGCTTTTTCAAGTCTTTAGCATGCTGTGCTTCTGTGTCCTCCAAGGCATCCACACATATCTCCACCTCTTCAATTTTGCGACCCACCTTTGTAAGTGATTCACCCATCTCTTCCAATTTCTGCATAACCCTGATGAATTTAGGGTCTAAGAGCTTGACTACCTCTTGAGCTGTGTCCTCCGGTGATGAATCAATGCTTTCCATGCCCGGGGAAGGTGGTGCAGCCACCACGGACACCATCATAGAGACACGGCTTCCTTTTTCTCTCTTCTTTTTGGTTGCTGCCCACATATTTGAAGGTCACCACCGATAGTTTTCAAGTCATAACACTCCGCAAGTGCTATAAGGAGAAATTCACCCTGGAAAAATGATTAATCATCGACAGGTTTATTGATTGTAAGCAGGGTAGCCCGGGAGCGAGATAAGGACATCCTCACCTGCTCATGAGCTTACATGACCTCCCTGGGCCAGTGGTTAAGAGGGTCAAGGGGATCAGTGGCAGCAGGTTTAAGGATGGGGAGGACAATGTTAAGGACAAGTTAACCCTCAGCCTAGCTACAACCCCATAATTAGTGATCTCCTCTATCAGATTCTGCATTGAAGTCAAAGGGTTAAGTAGGTGAGCTAATAAGTTGTCCGTTAAATGCTATAATCTTAAACTCCACTTTACCCACCTTGATGCCTGCAATATCATTCAGCGCCCACACCCTGCAGAGCAATGGGCCTATGGTTAGGAGGAAAAGTAAGGGGGAAAGCAAGCATCCCTGCCATGTTCGGCTCTAGAGGGAAAGAGTTCTGTAGCTTTCCTATTCACTACCACTGCAGCCTGAAGGGCCAAATAAAGTAATTGCACAGCATGATGAAACCTTCTACCCAACCCATATGCCTCTAGGATTGTGATCCTAAAATCCCACTTCATGCAATCGGACACCTTTTTCATGTCAAAACTGACAAGCAGAGAAGGTGTCTGATTCGCCTTCTCTGCTTAGCAGTTTTGACACGAAAAAGGCATTTGATGGCGTGAACTGGGATTTTATGATCACAATGAACCCACTTCAGTGCTCTCAAAGTCTTACAAAAATGTGAACTGGTTGCCTGCCCTGGACGAAGTCAACTTGGTCCTCCTGGTCAAGTCTGGGAGGAGATGGGCAATTGATCAGCCATAACCTTAAACCAATAATTTAAGATCGAAGTTCAGCAGTGATATCAGGTGGTACGATTCATGTCAGCAGGGATCATTACACAGTTAAGAATGAATATAAAATGGGCCCAATTAGTCTGAGCACTTTTTTAAAACCTATATACAATATGGCCAGCATGCAGAGTGCTGACTAGCGGGGTTGGACGTCCGGGGTGGATGTCTAGCCCCCTCTAGCTGCCGGGTTCCAATTCCAGGTCCAAAGCTCCCCACATGTTCAGGCAGCCCTATGACCCTGGATGTACAGGGCTGATTCCAGTCGCAGTCCTGTATGTCCGGCGCTGCAGAAATGGCCGTCGGACATATTCCACCTCGGAGGTGGAATAAGTCCAATGAAATCAGGGATCGGGGCATGCAGGGTGGCCGAAGACACAGGACAGCTGGAGGTAGGTCCCCATCACCCTATCCCAGCCCGGGCGTCCCCTGAGAAGGTCCAGGTGGCAGAGAATGAAGAGCGGGATGGCGGCTGCTCTACCTGAGCTTGTGCATGGCATCCCGGTGTCAAGGTGACAGGATGCCACAGCACCGGAGCTCCTGCAGGAGGATGGGGAGGACTAGCTGGGGAGGTGGATGGATGTCCAGGCTCTTGGGATCGGGGCATGACCAGCCCATCTAGTTCCCGATTCTTCATCCATATTATATGTACATTTTATATGTTGAATGAGATCAAACCTTTATTGACTTTTCATTTGAACTGACTATTCCTGCATATTCCTCTACTATCCCCATGGTCTGCCTGGTTTCGTATTTGCAGTTGGTGTTTGGACTCTGCCCGCCGTTTGGAAGGGCTATGTGCTGATGAGGTGCACATCACTTCTTGCTGACCTCCAAACCAGATATTCAATGCTGCAGTGATGACATTGAATATCCAGTGATCACCACAAGGACAGGAAGCTGCTGAGGCTAACCGGGCAGCAGCAATATTGGCTGTTGCCCGGTTAGTGATCACGCCTTAAAGACAGGCGAGGGTTTTTCTCACCTGTCTTTAAGGCTTTGATCGCTAACCGGGCAGCATGCAAAATCACTGCTCCCCAATTAGCGCCATTCCCCATCTCTGCTCTGCCCTGGAATGGCCCTAACACACCTTGATGCTAACCAGATAGCATCGGGGCATGTAGGGGACTTAGATGGGGATATTCAAGGGCACTAACCGTGTATGTGCCATTGAATATCCCCCTCTAAAGTATTTACATGGTCTACTAGGCTGTAAATCATCTAAATGTCCTTTGAATATTGGGCCCTTTATTTTTTGGAGTATCCAAAGATACCTATGCCCTTGCCACACCTCTTGTCTCTCCTTAACTGAAGTAGTCACCTTTTGACCAGAAGTTGCTTTATACAGATAAAAGATTGAACAGTTCACTGGGGCCAAAAATTTCAAAGTGAGATTTCTTTGATTAATTCCCAAAGGGGAGGAAACTAAGTTCATTTTTTGCTCAGGGTGCTGGTTAGTCTAGAGTTGACCTTTGTAAAATTATTTACAGAATCTCGGTAACGTGAGTGTAGCAGCTATAAGAGAATGGGCCTCTTCTACAGGTATTTGAGCAGCCTTGGCGTCTGAGTCATTTTATGCTTATTCTTAAGTAGCGAGGAAGGAAGGAAGGAAGCTCTCTGCCCACTTTCCCAGCTGTGAGGGAGCAAACAGGATAAATAACAGAAAGGAATGGATTCGGAGGCTGAGTCTTTGTAGATTTCTGATCTGCATCTGCTAGACTAGCATGATGGCCTGCAAGGATTAAAGAAAACTGATCATCACTTATCAGAGCCGTGCAGAAACCTTGCAAAATTTGCATGGTGAATGGCAGTGTAAGGCAGAGGCCATAGCCAAGATGTTTCATGCCTCACGATTCCATGGCCACAGTAAGAACCGGGGCCATACCAAGGGTTGTGCGAGCAGTGCAGCTGCACAGAGCGTAAGCACAGAAAAAGCACTGATAGCAACACTGGGCTTCCAGGAAGCTCAAAAAGAGTGAGTTACTGCAAGTGGTTGATGCGGAGGGGGCACCTTATTTGTTAGTTGCACAGGGCACATTTGTAGCTTGGCACGGTCTTGGTAAGAACAGTAAAATTGGGCCCTTATTGTGGAACTAGATGGTCCCTTCTATAATTAGAGCAGATCAAGAGCTGGACGACAGCAGCTGGCATAGTTGGATGCATGTGCAGGTGTACATAATGCCTGTCAGGCCAGCCTGACTTCCTGACAGGAAAGGGAAGAGGAAACTGAGAAGCAGGAGGAATCTTTAGCCACATTTCCTCCCTCTGCAGCCTGCGGGCTGACTCAAAGCTGCAACCAGGGGCGCCTATCATGAGGCGAAGTGAGGCTGCCTCAGGCGGCGAAGTTTTAAAGGCAGCAAAAAATGCCCCCAAAACAGCCGCCTGGCTGGCTTTATGTTTAAGCTGATCTCGCATCCGCGGTTCCAAGAAGCTGGAGCTGCGGCTGCTATAGGAAGGGGAGGTGAGTCTGCCGCTGCCGAGAAGCGGACTCGGCAGCAACTTGAGCGTTTTTATTTTCCTGGGGGCCAGGATTGGAAATGGGCTTGGGGGTCTAGGACTGGAAATGGGCTGATGGGGGGGTTAGGAGTGGTAATAGGCTATGGGGGGGGGGGGGTCAAGGACTGGAAATGGGATGATGGGGGGTTAGGACTGGAAGTGGGCTTATGGGGGGCTACAACTGGAAATGGCCTGATGGGGGGTTAGGACTGGTAATGGGCTATGGGGGCTAGGACTGGAAATGGGCTGATGGGGGGGTTAGGACTAGTAATGGGCTATGGGGGGGGTTCTAGGACAGTAAATGGGATGATGGGGGATTAGGACAGGAAGAGGGCTGATGGGGGTGATTAGGAAAGGAAATGGGCTATGGTGGGCTAGGACTGGAAGTGGGCTGATGGGGTGGGGGGTTAGGACCGGAAATGGGCTGATGGGGGATGTTTAGGACTGGTAATGGGCTATGGGGGGCTAGGACTGGAAATGGGATGATGGAGGGGTTAGGACTGGTAATGGGCTGATCGGGAGGGGGCTAGAACTGGTAATGGGCTGATGGGGGTTTAGAACTGGAAATGGGCTGATTAGGGGGGCTAGGACAGGAAATGGACTTATTGGAGGGGGGTTAGGACTGCTAATGGGCAGATGGGAGGCTAGCACTGGAAATGAGCTAGGACTGGTGATGGGCTATGGGGGGCTAGGACTGGAATTGGAATGATGGGGGGGTTAGGACTGGTAATGGGCTGATGGGGGGGTTAGGACTGGAAGTGGGCTGATGTAGGGTGTTTAAGACTGGTAATGGGCTAGGACTGGAAATTGGCTGAGGGGGGGGTCTAGTACTGGTAATGGACTATGCGGGGCTAGGACTGGAAATGAGCTGCTGGGGGGTCTAGGACTGGAAATGGGCTGATGGCGGAGTTAGAACTGGAAATGGGCTGATCGGGAGGGGGCTAGAACTGGAAATGGGCTGATGGGGGTTTAGAACTGGAAATGGGCTGATTAGGGGGGCTAGGACAGGAAATGGGCTGATTAGGGGGCTAGGACAGGAAATGGACTTATTGAGGGGGTTAGGACTGGTAATGGGCAGATGGGAGGCTAGCACTGGAAATGAGCTAGGACTGGTAATGGGCTGATTGGGGGGCTAGGACTAGAGTGGGATGAAGGGGGATAGGACTGGAAATAGGCTAATGGGGGAGAGGAGGAGAGTGCTGCTGGCCCTGGAAGAAAAGTAGGGCTAGGGCTACAAATGGGCTGATGCGGGAGGATGGTAGAATAGGACTGGAAGGGAGCGGATAATGAGAGGGTCTGCCAGGGGAAGGAGGGGGCACGAAGGGAGCTGACAATGGGGAAGGAGGGGGCTGGAAAGGAGATGACACCTGTGATGTACAGAAGTGGGACTGGAAGGGAGCTGACATTTGGGGATGGGAGTGGTAGGTGGTTGGGTAATGGGGAGAAGGCTGGAAGGGATCTAACATGCAAATGGCACTGGAAGGGGGATGGACAGAGGGTAGGGCGACTGGAAGGGAGCTGACTGGGGGGGGGGGGTGGCACCGAGAGTGGACGTGAGCTGATATCTGTGATGGTATTTTGACTCGAAGGGGCTAGACAGTGGGGAAGGAGGGGGACTGGAAGGGAATGGACACCATTTGCAGTCATGGGAATGCAAGACGGTTGACACTGGAAGGAACTGGGAGGGAAGGACTGGAAAGGGGGCTGATACTGGGGAGGGGAACTGGAAATGGGTTGATGGAAGGAAGTGAAGAAAACAAAAGAAGAGATAAGAAATGGCAGATGGACCATAGACCACAGAAAGAGAACTAAGAGAAGAAAGGAAAGCTGAAGCCTCAGATCGGGACCAGCATGATCAGAGAATAAAATGGTCAGACAACAAAGGTAGAAAAAATAATTTTATTTCATTTTAGTTATTGGACTATGTGTTATTTTTATATTTTACACAGTATTGAGGAACTGCATCTCTTAAAATCTGATATTGCACTGCATGTGGACTCTGGCTTCTTTGGGTTTCAATTTAAATTTAGTCTACATATTTTTATTTTTACTTTAGATTGTGGTTACTTATTCTGTACTTGGTGAGGGTCGATGTTGCGAGTGTTTGACTGCGGTCAGGTTTTCTGTTAACATGGAGTTTGTACATAAAGATCTATTCTGTACTGTAGTAATTTGATTTGTTCAGCTCTCAGCTTTTCAAATAGGTGTATGGATGTTCCAGGGCCCACTGTAGTATTTATAGTGATGCTTTTTTTGGATGGGCTCCTTATGTGAGTTTAGGAAGTTTGTGCTGATATGATATGGTATGGTAGGTTTGCTTTTTGTTGTAGGATTTTGTATTAGTTCACAATATGCCTGGTATTGGAGAATAGTGTTTGTTGTTGTTAGTGAGATGATCAGAATCAGATTTTATTTTTAAATATTGAGTTCTGTGGGTGAATGTCCTGGTTCTTCTCTGCACCTACTGTGGATGCAAAATATATGTTGAAAAAGAAAAAGCAGAACCATAACGCAGTTTATAACAACAAAATTAAAATGAGTTATAATTTAGTTTTATAAACTGTGCTGTTGGTTCTTGCTGTCTTTTAGTTCCTTGAGGTGCAAACGGGACTGTAACTAGCCCTGTGCAAGCAGCTGCACAGGGCAGAAAAGTTTGGGGGGCGCATTTTGGCTGTCTGCTGTTGCCCTGCCGCCGCTGGCAGGACAATAGCAGGCAGACGAAATGCACTCCCTAAGCCTTTTTTGCAGCATTTTATGCAGGTCTGGTCCCTCCCTTCTCCGATGCAATGTCAGAGTAGAGAGGGACAGATCTGCTTAAAGTGCCGGTGCCTTTCAGATTGGGCGCATGCCCCCCTCCTTCTCCCCATACCTCCATCCAGCACTGCCTGCTCTTTCCCTGCTGCCGGCGCCTCCGTGAAAAAAACAGAGGGTGGCAGTAGCAGGGAAAGAGCAGGCAGCGCTGGACGGAGGTATGGGGGAGAGGGGGCGTGCATCCGGGCTGCAAGTCGCACAGGGTGCGATTGCAGCTCGATATGGCCCTGTGTGCAAACATCGTGCATTTCCTCCATATAATCTAATCGGCTTTTTGTTTGGTTCAGCCTCTGATTGGATTTCTGAAAAAGCCCCACCCCCCCTCTAAGATGGAGGGGGGGGGGGCGCCTTTTCATACTTCACCTCAGGCAGCAGATTGCCTTGAGCTGCCCCTGGCTGCAACTGTTTAGCAATACAGTCTCTGACAGGGTCAGGCCCAGATTTAGACATAGATAAAGTAGGCAGCTTCCTCCAGTGCCAAATTTGCACAGGAGCCTGATGTTGCTGCTATTGCCTTGCCTTGATCGGGGCTGGTGCTGCTATGCTAAAGATCGACCCCGCAGATGCAATTTTTCTTCAGTAAGTAATTCCAGCTTTGCACAATAACAGATCCTGAGTTTCCCCCACCCCTCACATGGGTTTCCAGAGTTACAGGAAGCCTATGTGGTGAAGATAAGGGGGAAATGTAGAAGAAGAGAGGATATGGGTGGGGGTGATCGGAGGGAGGGGAGGGAAGACCATCCTCCAGAGATTTAAGGAGGGGTATGTCTCTTATGATACTTACAGGTATCCAGAGTTGAAACCAGGCCTTGCACAGAGTCTGAAGGAGTCAGCAGCAAAGGAAGAGGATTCTGCCCAAAGACTATAGGGGGCTATCAATGTTCCTGGTTAGGGGAAGGTGATAATCAGCAGGAGTGATGGGAGAAAGGTAAGAGGGGGGATTGAGGACAGGTGATGTGTGTGTGAGGTTGAGAGAGAGAGAGAGAGGATGTCAGTGGCAGGCTTTGTGTGCATAGGAGAGGGTCTGTACCAGCTGGAGGGGGAAGGAAGAGAAGTAATCCTCCCTTCTCCTCTGTAGTATTCCCTCCATTCCTCTCCTCCCTCCGCATCTGATCCTATCCTCCGTTTCTTCCCCATCTCCCTCCCTTTCCTCTCATCCCTCTGCCGATCCACCTTCCTCCCTTCCTTAATGACTTCCTGATTGCTCTGATTTTTTTTTAACAAACCGATTAAATGTAAAAGAAAATTTTAAAAAAATTGCCAATATTCATTCATGGCAGTTGGCATTTTGTTTAAACACCTGCTGCAGCTTCCAAAAATAATCCAATTATTTAGCTCTAGTATCCGGATAGTGGTAGATGCTGAATATCCGGACAGAGCAGTCAGTGATGGCACTATCCAGATAACTGCAATATTCAGCCACTATCGGGGTCGATTATCCGGATAAAGTAAGGACAGCCCTTTTGCTGTCCTAAGATATGCAAATAGTTTATTCAGACTGAATATTGTCACTATTGTCGCAACATGTAAATAGTTACCCTGTATGGTCCAAGTTCTAACTCCTGTTATAATGTAAACTCAAACAGACTGCACTGAGCTCTCGTTGTTGAATGTAAACCGCACTGATAACAAATAGCGCGGTATATAAGAATTGTTAAATAAATAAATAAAATCCATATAATTTGATGCTCCTTAGCACCTTAGCACTATCTGGATAGTGCTGGGAGGGTCTGTCACTATTCAGATGATGCTGCTGATTAGTGCTGGATAGTCCTGACAAGTGGCGCTTTTCTGGAGAGCAGGTGCTATCTGGAAAAGTGCTTGTGACCTTTTACCCCAGAGAACTTTCCCATAAGAAACTTGGAAAGCAACACCCTAATTTTCTCTGTCCTGTCTCCTGTTACTTTCACATCTAGCTGCTCTTTTGCAATATATGTACACCGCTTTGTCGTTAATAAACTAATACAAAATAAACTAATACAATCTACATTTTTTATTGTATGCTGCAACTATTGGCTTTTGATTTGTGTTTCTCATTTGCATTTTGAAATGATGTGTATGCAATTACTTTTCTCTCTAGGCCTTGTTGCTGTTTTATTGTGAGCCATGCTGTTTTTTTGTTGTTTATTTATATGATTGTTTTTATGATCCTGTATTGTGTTTTATTTGGTAATGTTAATCAGTTGATACCTTAGATTGTGAGCCCTTTGGGGACAGGGAAATACATACAGTACCTGCTTGTAACCCTTAACTGCCTAGCTGCTACCCGTAAAATAAACTGTAGCTATGACAAACTATAACTGCACCCACACAGCACCTCGGCCTGGTAGGGGGTCCTGAGCGGGTGGACTACCAGCAAAGAGTAGCTACACACCGTCACATTGTGCGGGTACTGTGCTCACCCTGAGGGTGTGATGTGGCGGCCAGGACCAGGTCCACAACACCAGCCATGGCTGGATGAGGCCATGACAGAGCTGCAAAACAGTACTAACCTGTGAGATAGGAAGGTGCTGCAGAAACATGTTGGATATCTCTGTCTCAGTTAGTGGAAACCCCCATGGACCCCCTAGGTGGTCAAAGTTACCTACCCCCCCCCATGGCAGTAGAGTGGACCATCAAACCCCAGTCCTGCTGGGGAACAGACACCCTACAGGGCAGTCCAAGCAGCTCCACACACATCCATAACACAATATCAGACAGACTTTAGGCCTGGATATCCAAAGATGCACCCCAGCACTATCTGACATTCACCTGCAGCAAGCCATCAGCCACTGCACCCTGCAAGGCACACCATCAAGACACATACCAGCTGTGAACAGTCTGCTGGTTAGCCCTGATGGAAATGCATGCACCCAAAACTGGGGTGGCAGCACACACACACACAGAGAGTTCTGTGAGGAGGCCCCAACAGGAAACCCACATATATCACAAGAGAGAAACACAACACAGCACTATGGGGGTGCCTAGCCATGCTGTCATCACTGAACACTCAGGGTGAGAGTGCTCCCCCAGCAGCACATACAGAGGTCACCCTGTCTGTGTAGGTGGTGGCCTGGCACTACAATGTCACAGCCAGTGCCCTATGCCCTGTGCAGATGCATCCTGGCCAGCCCACCATGTCTGACCTATACCCATGGTACCTTGCTGCTCATTATGCACATTGGCAGGCCAATACTGGCAGTAGTGCTGGCAGTGTGGGTTGGGGAAGGTGTTTGCAGCCAACACACACTGTATAGAGTAGACAGACACACACTCCCACACCTATGCCAGCATTGTGCTACTATTGAGGGGGTGATTAGCCTTGGCCACCACACCGGTCCTGGGCACAGCACAGGCATGGATATGGTACGCAGTACTGCTGGGGGTCACTCCCCAGGGTGGTGAACACCATCAGAGGCCAGGCCTGGAGCACGCACCGCAGACACCAAACAGATTGTTCGGATGGGGTCAACTAGCAGTATGTGCGTAACGTAGGGATATCTATCAGCCTGTACTCTTAGCAAACGTTTCAGAGCTGTGTACCTCAGGTGTAGGGTGACATTGCTAAGGTATGCAGGTGCTGGTATTGGGAGATGCACGCAGGGTCCAATGTTCTGCTTCTACAGGAGACATTGGCCAATGGGGCCTGTGGGTGTGGGTGTGTCTGCCCCTGTTGGCTGCTGCTTTACGGCAGCGCTTCCCCACTCCAGCCCAGTTTTGCATCACACTGTTCGGGTCTTCCTGCTGTCCCTCATGAATATGCATGAGCTACATCTACATGCCTTGCATAGATATACAGCACAGGCATTTGTATGAGTGGCAGCATGGAACCTGACTGGTGTGTGGCCCACCAGGACTGCATTTGGGGGATTCTGCTGTAGGTTCTGCCCCTGTTCATGGTGTCTGTGCTCAGTGGGGTAAAAGATGGACGTATTACCATTGCATATGTCCTCGTCATGAAAGGTGTGTCCTTACTGTCACTGTTTATTTGTGGGGAAAATATGTGGGCAAGATTGATGGTAGCCCCAGCTGGTCTTTGAACCTGTGACCTTCTGTTCTTGCATGCACTGTCTGTGTGCACTGCACCACCGTGTAGCCACAGCTTGGCTGAATTCCCTGGATAGTCCATGACTGTGGATCTGGCAGGGCCTGTCTGTTGCTGTGGACTGTGCCAGACTGCACATGGCTAGGCCTCTGTCTTCTGTTGCTAGCAGCCACTGCCCCCTGCACCACATGTACTCGTCCGCCAACAAGCTGGCATGAGCTTCTCCCATAAAAGGCAGGTGACCTGATTGCAATGTGGCAGTACGGGACTGCATTTGGGGTACTTGGCTGTGGGTAATGCCCATTGTTGTGGTGTGTGTGCGTTGTTGGGTAAAATATGGGTGTTTTTCCCATGCTTATGTCCCCTGCAATACAGGGGTGTCTGCGCTATCTGTGTTTAGTGGTGGGTAAAATATAGGGACTGGGCTGGCAAGTGCCCCAGCTGGGCTTTGAACCTCTGACCCTCAAGGTACTGACTCTGTCCGCTGCACCACACTATGGCCACATAGATAGTGCAGCCCCTGGAGGTAGTAAGCCTGGCAGGAGTCACAAACCCTGCTCTACGCAAATTTACTGTGGGCATATACACCCTGTCTGGTGACAAACGTGCACATAAACCCCGGAAATGACCACGGGAAATGGGGGACAAAATATCACCACGCTGGGCAACAGTGATATTAATGGGCAACCATAGCAAACACTCCCAGGAAAGCTCCACAAAAGGAAATGTTTTTTGGAAGAGTCTCCGCTCCGTAAACCCTTCCAAAATTCATTTATTTTTCTGGAGCTTTGCTGGGTGTGTTTTCTGTATTTGCCCATCACTATAACTGTTCCCCAGCTGAATTACTATTTTTAATAGTTCTGTTGTGGTCATTTTCTATTTTTATTTGCACTTTTGTGCTGTGCACATGTATCACACTGCTCACGTTTTGCTGGTTTCCCCGGTTTTCCTGTACATTGCTGACGGAAATGGTTTCTTTAAATGGTAGTTTTTACATGCAAATTCGGGCCCGATACTGTGCGGGGAGCCTCTCCCCTCCCACTCTCCACCCATTGACCCCGTCCCTCCGCCCCTCCGCCCCTCCGGAGCCTTCCTCCGCCCTCCTTTAGCCGTTTCACGCCTCTATCGGACATTTGCGGGCCCGCACTTGTACGGGGCCCGTTAGTGTGCCGCGCACCTTTGCGGGGGTGACACGCACGTGTGCGGGGCGTTTATTAGCGTTTATTAGTGTTTCAGTGCCGCGTTTCCGTGCGCTATTTTGCGGCGCGCACATTTCCGGTTTTTAGTAAACATCCCCCTAAGTTGGAATATTGTTTATATATGGAACCAACTCCCACCCGACCTACGAGCCAGCATTGATCTAGCCGACTTTAGAAAGAAACTCAAAACCCACCTATTTCAAAGTCATTTCAACCTGTACTAAATTCACATGAGGGGCAACTCCCCCACAGCTCCCTAGAAAACCTGTAATGTATAAATGTACATATGTAAATTATTATCCCCTTAGCTTAGAAGTAGATAATTTTCTGCGTGACGTGCTAACCTTTCGAATCTTTATGTACAAATCAGAATTATTCTGTCTTGATTCGACAGCTTTATCCATGCAATCTTTCCCGCTTCTGATCGCTGGAAGGAGCGGTATACAAATGCTTGCTAAATAAATAAATATCAGGCCCGATATTCAGAAGGGTTTTTCTGGTTAGCAGGCGATATATAAAAAATGTTAAATAAATAAACCACCATCCAGATAGTGCCAGGGCTGTCCGTAGATGGGGCGAGGGTGGTGCAAGTAGTGATTTTCAGCCCACTATCCAGGTAAGAGTGTGCATACTGGTAGGCCAGTAAAAAGCAAGCCTAACACTAATGAGGTCTGGCTATCTGGAGAGTGGCTGAATATTGCCGTTATGCAGATAGCTTGCAGGGGTTACTGCTGAAACTGCATGTTCAGTGGAAGACACTGAATACTTGGATTCACTTTAAAAAACGTTGACCGCCACGGGCTGAATATTGCCCAGCTGCAAAAACATTAGTAGAAATCAGCTTTGCAAAGAATAAACTGCCTATTTACTGTTAGTGTGACAATGATTGTGCACAGACAATTAACATAGCGCCTTAGTAGTTTACGCATGGTAATTTCCACATGAACAGCTAATGCAGAATGGGACAAAGAATGGGGTTGGCAGCGCCTCCCAGTTAACACAGATCTAGTTGCTGAGTATTAACTGTTAGGGGCATGTTTATTAAAGTGCAGTAAGGTTTTTGCACTTCCTGTGTTAGGAGCAAAAACTAACATGCAATAAGTGCAATGACCCCATTCTGTCAGGGGTGCGCCCAGCGTCTCCTGGCAGTTTCCACACTGAAACATTCCCTAACTCAGACAGTGGCATTTGCAAGTAATTCAGGTGCACTTAATGCCCTGACAACTGTCTCGTTTTGCCTAATGGTTGGGCCAGGCTGTATACCCCTATTTCAATGGGGATTTTAAAAGCTAGAGGGTTATGTAATCTAAGACGTGTAATGCTTCAAAATGATCCAGCATCATCTTTGATTATTCCTAGTTTGGATTAATTCAAGTTTATGAAAGATATGGTTGTGGTCAACATTATTGGCATCCTTGCAGTTCAACCCCTTATGTCCAATATCTCCTAAACAAATGCACACATAAAAGAATCAAATAAAACAAGACCCAGTTAAAAAAAGGAAATAGTATAGAGACATTGCCGGGACATGATTATTAATCAAACTCTTGATTTCTATCACCTATTATTGGAACCAAATAAACCCACCCCTTCCAAATACATGTAGCAATATCACTTATGTTATTTTGTTTTTGTTGGAACACTCACCATGAGAAGGAATCGTTCCTCTCTTGAAGTGAGCCCTCCATTTTAATCAATTATAAAGGACCTAAAAAGATCCTGTGTACCACAGAATTGACAGCACCTTCAGCTGCCATTCAAACCCAAAAGAATCTTCTACTCGCAAATACTTTCAAACCGGCAATTGCTTTCTCCCCTTGCCGATAAGAGCAGAGTACTTAACTGATGAAACCCCCAACGATGGTGACCCCGCAGTCGGATTCTCAAGCCACAGCAGACCGGCTCCTCCGTCAAGCTGCTGTTCACAGATCCATTGTATAGTTACTCCCAGTTCATCTGCCCTTAAAGCCTCAGGCGAATGAACCTCACCTACTTCTGGTTCCGGTTAAGTAAGAAAGTAAGAATGACGTCGGGGACAGATTATCTCCCAAGCACACCTGATAACCACCTCACACAATCAAATTCTTAATCCCCACCAATCGATCTCTGCATTCATGCCATTGGGGATAATAGAATTTAACTGAAAAATCCACCACTGTTCCTTATATTGCAATTTTGCCTTACGATCCCCTCCTCTAACCGAGAGGGGGACCCTGTCCAAAACCCGCCATTTCAAATCCCCAAATTGATGACCCAATTGTTGGCAATGCGGGACCATAGGAGCTGACATCAAACTTGAATTAATCCGTGATCAGTGCTCTAACAAGCGCTTCCTAATCGGACAAATTGTTCTACCTACATATTTAAGATTATAGGGGCATAGCAATAAATATACAACAAAAGATGTCTGACAATTAGAAGTGTGTTGTGAAAAATATTGGTAACCCATGATTGGATCCTTCCACAGGTCACCTTGTAGAGTAGTATCACAAAAATCACATTGACCACAAGTAAAATGACCCCTCTGCTGGATTTGAGACTCCAACATTGTATGTTCACTAGTACGTAATATTCTATCCGCTATAGATGGAGACCGTTGATAAGCAACCATCAAAGGTTTCTGAAAGTATTGGTGTAAAGACAGCATCGACTAATGCCATTGAAGAATAGCTACAATCTTTGTAGTATTGGGTAAAAATGGGATGACTCCCACAATTTTATCGCCCTCAGCTCGAAGTGGAGAATAACCTTCCTGCCACCACCCTGGATGATTATACAATGCCCTCTTGAACGCTCGACATGATTATTGGCACCCTTTTAAACAATTCAAATCAGTTTGAACAGAAGAACCACATTCCAATTGTAGCAAATTAGACATACCTGTGATCAACAGTCAGTACTCACATGATTTGAATCAACCAATGAATGATGATTCTAATGTTTCAAATGGCCACATTCACGCCCTATTCCATTTTCACAAAGGGGAAGACAAGAGAGCTGCTTGAGACCATCAGAAAAGCCATTATCACCAAACATCAAACTTCAAAGGGGTACAAGGGCATTTCCAAAGACTTTGGGATTCCTGTGTCTACAGTTTGCAATTTTATTAAGAAATTTTCTGCTTATGGAATTGTCAAGAAACTCCTAGGACGTGATGGGAAGAGGAAAATTAATCAAAGAAGTCTTTGAAGATTAGTGCAAACTGTTTGAAAAACACCACATACAACATTTGAAGAGCTTAAGGCTGACCTGGAGCAATCTGGAGGGTTGTTTCAATCCGCACCATATGCCGTGCAATAAACAAAGAAAGGCTTCATGGGTGAAGACCAAGGAGGACCCCACTGATCAAAGATAGACATGAAAAGGCACACCTGATCTTTGCCCAAATCCACCTTGAGAAACCACAATCCTTCTGGGAAAATGTTCTGTGGACAGATAAATCCAAATTTGAGCTCTTTGGCAATGCAGACCAGTGATACATTTGCATGCGAAGAAATGAAGCTTATAAAGAAAAAACACCCTTCCTACAATTAAATATGGTGGAGGTTTCATAATACTTACTGCCTCAGGAATTGGAGGCCTGGAACATATTAAAGGAATCATGAAGTCAGAGATCTACCAAGGTATTTTGGAAGAAAAGGTGCTACCTAGTGTCAGATAGCTAGGTCTGGGTTGAAGGTCATGGGTCCTCCAGGAGGACAATGCCCCAAAACATACATCCAAAAGTACAAAAGAATGGTTAAACATTAAAAATAGACTGCTTTAAAATGGCCAGCAATGAATCCTGAACTCAATCCAGTCGAGAACCTTTGGAAAGAGTTGAAATCTGCCATTGGTTAAGGGAATCCTGGAAATATTGATGAGCTGGAACAAATCACAGTTGAAGAGTGGGAGAAACTACCAGCAGACAGATATAGGAAACTTACAGATGACTACAAGAAATGTTTGGAAGCTGTCATCACTGCCAAGGTTGTACAACCAAATATTAGTGAAGGGTGCCATTAATCCTGTCCAGGTCATATTTTCTTTTTTTTCTCAGAAATTACTATGTCTAAGTTGCACAGACATCTTTTTTATTGTTGCATACTTTTGAGCATACTATTAAAATATTATGATGACATACAAATGGAATATTTCCTATTATTTCTGAAGATATTGTACACAACATACCTAAAACGCAAGGCTGCCAATAATGTTCACCACAGCTGTACACAGCTCTGGTGTAAAAGGTTTCTTTCACTTTCCCTAAATGCATTAAGGATGTTTGCACAGAATGTTTAGACCTGTATGGGCCCCTTTTACTAAAGTGTGTTAGGTTTTGATACCTAATGTGTGTTTAATACACAAACTAACATGCATTAAGTGCAACGCCTTCATGTACGTCAGGGGGGTGGCCAGCATGTTCCTGATAGTTAATGTATGGGTGAGCACCTTAACGCATGACACTATCACTGCGATGCGCTTAACTCCAACTATTGATGTGGCGTTAAATGAACCCAGGCTAATGGCAACATTGACAGCACACAATATGTCCCCCACGCTAACTGAAAAATGCTCAGCATGCCCACTCTCTACCCCTAGCCTGCCCATTCAGCACCCTAACATATGAGTGGCAACATGTGAATCAGTGTGTAGTAACTGTCATGTCCAGGTCATATTTTACTTTTTCTCAGAAATTACTATGTCTAAGTTGCACAGACATCTTTTGTTGTATACCTTTGAACATACTATTAAAATATTATGATGACATACAGTTGGAACATTTCCAGTTTTTTCTCAAGATATTGTATACAACATACCTAAAACGCAAGGGTGCCAATAATATTGACCACAACTGTATATAGAAAATGTAGTTGAATAAGCAAACATATGAAACGTATAAGCTGTAACTTCATGGCCCAGGCTTTAACACATTAGTCACTGATTGCTTGAGAACATTCAATGAATTGCAACAGTCCCCCTGAATTTCTGAAATATGGTATCAGCAAAGAATTGCTCAGTTTACTAGTGCCCTCTGGTGTTGGCTCAGTTAAAAATGCCCTTGTTCATTTATGGTTTTCAGTGGGTGCCCAAAGTGAGGACAATATTATTTACTTATTTATTTAAGCCTATTTCTCATTTGCCAATCCAGATATAAAACTTACTCTCTGCACATTACAAAGAAATATATACAGTTATAATATAAACAAAGAAAACAGATAAAACAAGTTAAAAACAAATAGACAAGCATCAAGTGCTGCTACAGGAATACATATGTCTCCCAATACACACTTCCTCTATAGATTATAAGATTACAAACTCATGAATATCCCCATAAAGATGAATCCCTATATGGCTCTGTAAACAGAATAGACTATCAAACCTTTCTACAAAAAAAACCTATTCTATGAGAATTATGAGTAAGATAATCAAATTTACAAATGACACAAAATTATTCAAAGTTGTTAAAACCCAAAAGGATTATGAAAAATTGCAAGAGGACCTTGATAAATTGGAAGACTGGATCTTCAAATGGCAGATGAAATTTTATGTGGACAAGTGCAAAGTTATGCACCTAGGAAAGAACAACCCAAACTATGGTTAGACGATGCAAGGTTCCATATTATGAACCACCACCCAGGAAAAAGATTTAGGTGTCATCGTGGTTAACATGTTGAAATCCTCCACCCAGTGTACAGTGGCGGCCAAGAAAGCAAATAGAATACTAGGAATCATAAGGAAAGGAATGGAGAATAAAACAAAGGATATTATAATGCCTCTGTATTGTTCCATGGTGAGATTGCACCTTGAATATTGTGTGCAATTCTGGTCGACGGATCTTAAAAAGGATATAACGTTATTAGAAAAGATACAGAGAAGAGCCACCAAAATGGTAAAGGGGATGAAAAAATACCCCTATGAGGAGAGGCTAAAAAGGTTAGGACTCTTCAACTTGGAAAAGAGACAGCTGAGGGGAGATATGATAAAGGTCTATAAATTAATGAATGGAGTGGAACGGATAAACGTAGATTGATTGTTTACGCCATTAAAATATAGAAAGACTAGCAGACATGCAATGAAGCTACAGTGTAACCTATTTAAGACTAATAAAAGAAAATATTTTTTCACTCAACACTTAGGGGCATGTTTACTAAAAGCCGTACAATTGCGTGCCGCACAATAGCGCACGGAAACGCGGCACTCAAACGCTCAGAAACGCTCTTAAACGCCCCGCACAAGTGCGCTTGGGCCCCGCACAATTGCGCGCCGCACTAACGTGCCCCGCAAAAGTACCCGGCCCGCAAATGTCCGATAGAGGCGTGGAAAGGCATTCTGAGGGCGGAGGAAGGTTCCCGAGGGGCGGAGAGACAGGGTCAATGGGCGGGGAAGGGGAGGGGAGAGGCTCCCCGCACAGTATCGGGGACGAATTTGCAGGTTAAAAATAGCGCGAGTGAAACACTCACGGTAGAGGGCATTTAAAGGGAAGAGAAACCATTTCCGTCAGCAATGTACAGGGAAACCGGGGAAACCTGCAAAACGTGAGCAGTGTGATACATGTGCACAGAACAAAAGTGCAAATAAAGATAGAAAAAGACCCAAACAAACATATTAAAAATAGGAAGTCAGCTGGGGAACCCTGATATTAATGGGCAAACATAAGAAACACACCCAGGAAAGCTCCAAAAAAATGAAATGAAGTATGGAAGGGGCTACGGAGCGGAGACCCTTCCAAAAACCATTTCCTGTTTTCTGAGCCTTCCTGGGAGTGTTTGCTATGGTTGCCCATTCATATCACTGTTGCCCAGCTTGGATATATTTATCCCCAGTTCGTCGTGGTCGGTTGAGGGGTTTATTTGCACGTTTGTCACCAGACAAGGTGACTGAGCCCACAGTACAAATGTGCAGAGCAGGGTTTGTGACTCATTTGGTCAGGTTTCCCACCCCCAGGGACTGCACTATCACTGTGGCCACAGTGTGGTGCAGCAGACAGAGGCAGTACCTCTAGGACCAGAGGGTCACAGGTTCAAATCCAAGCTAGGGCTCCTGCCAACCCAGTCCCCATATTTTACCCACCACTAAACAGAGATAGTAAAGACACTCCTTTATTGCAGAGAACATAAGCATGGTTCACACACCCATTTTGTACCCAACACCGCACACACACCATAACAATGGGCATTACCGACAGCCGAGTCCCCCAAATGCAGTCCTGGAGTGCCACAACTCAATCAGGTCATATGCTTTTCCAAGATACGGACATGCCAGCATGTTGGCGGTAGGGTACAGGTGGTGGAGGGGGCAGTGGCTGCTAGCCACAGAAGACAGTGGCCGAGCCATGTGCAGGCTGGCACGTCCACTGCAACATAGGCCCTGTCAGATGTACAGTCATGGACTTCCCAGGGAATTCAGCACATCTGTGGTAACACAGTGGTGCAGTGCACACAGACAGTGTGTGCAGGAGCAAAAGGTCACAGGTTCAAAGCCCAGCTGGGGCTACTGCCAATCCTGTCCACATATTTTCCCCACAACTAAACCATGTTAGTAAGGGCAATCCTTTATTGCTGGGGATATACGCATTGGTCATACGCCTATCTTTTACACCACCAAGCACAGACACCATGACCAGGGGCAGTACCTAGAGCAGAGTCTCACAAATGCAGTCCTGGAGGACCACACACCATTCAGGTTCCATGCTGCCACTCATACAAATAACCGTGCTGTATATCTATGCACCACCCCCATGGCATGTAGATGTAGCTCATGCATATTCATGAGGGACAGCAGGAAACCCCAACCAGTGTATTGCAAACCTGGACTGGATTTGGGAACCTCTGCCGTACAGCAGCAGCCAACAGGGACAGACACACCCACACCCACACCCACAGGCCCCATTGGCCAATGCCTCCTGGTGAGGCAGGACATTGGGCTCTGCGTGCATCTCCCAATACCAGCACTTGCATACCTTAGCAATGTCACCCTACACCAGGGTATATGGTACACAGCTCTCAAACGTTTGCTATGAGTACTGGCAGATAGATATCCCTACGTTACGCACAGTCTGCTCTATGAGCTCCATCATAATAATCTATCTGATGTCTGCGGTGTGTGCGTCAGGTCTGGCCCCTGACAGTGTTTACCACCCTAGGGAGGGACCCCCAATGGTATTGCATACCATACCCATGCCTGTACTGTGCCCAGGACTGGTGTGGTGGGCAAGGATTCTGAACCCCTCTATAGTAGCACAATGCTGGCATACGTGTGGGAGTGTGTGTCTGTCTATACAGTGTGTGTTGGCTGCAAACACTGTCCACAGTTTTGGCCTGATGATGTGCATAATGAGCAGCATGGTACCATGGGTATAGCTCAGACAGGGTGGGCTGGCCAGGATGCATCTGCACAGGGCATAGGGCACTGGCAGGGACATTGTAGTGGCCGTCCACCACCTCCACAGACAGGGTGACCTCTGTATGTGCTGCTGGGCTTTCACTCCACCCTGACTGTGCAGTGATGGCAGCATGGCTAGGCACCCCCATAGTGCTTCATAGCACTTTCCTCATGTGATATATATGGGTCACCTGTTGGGGCCTAGTCACTGATGTATCTGCTTGTGTGTGCTGCCATCCCAGTTGTGGGTGCATGCATTTCCAGTGGGACTAACCAGCAGACTGTTCACAGCTGGTATGTGCCCTGCTGGAGTGCCTTGCAGGGTGCAGTGGCTGATGGCTTGATGCAGGGGAATATCAGATAGTGGTGGGGTGCATCTTAGCATATCCAGGCCTACTGTCTGTCTGATATTGTGGTCTGGGTGTGTGTGGGGCTGCTTGGACTGCCCTGTAGGGTGTCTGTTCCCCAACAGGACTGGGGTTGATGGTCCACTCTACTGCCATCATTGCAGAGGGGGGGGGGGGGGGGTGTATAATGGGGATCTGTTGATAGGAGACCCTGCCTGTTTGCCACCCTCAGCTGGGGGGGGGGGGGGGGGTTGGTGGTACATGGCCCACCTAGGGGTCTGTGGGGTTTCCCCTGACTGAGACAGACAGAGATATCCAAGGTGTTCCTGCAGAAACTCACAGATTATGACTGTTTTGGAGCTCTGCCATGGCCTCTCTCAGCTGTGGACCTGGTCCAGGGCGCCTCATCGCACACTCAGGGTGAGCACAGTTCCCGCACAGTGTGACTGTGTGTAGCTACTCTGTGCAAATTAAACACCCGGTCAGTACCTCCTACCAGGCCAAGGTGCTGTGTGGGTGCACACGGACACGTCCCCCTACCAGGCCGGGGAGCTGTTGGGGTGCATTCCCCATCTTGTGTTCATCTGTGGACAGCTGATTTGCATGTGCAGTGCATCATGGGTATGGGTGGCCTAACCCTATCCTGGTTCCCACAGCAGACTGTCTGTGTGGTGACATGCAGGCTCTCTGCAGCCAGCTAGGGGCTTGCTGGCAACTATATAGCTGTAGCCCAATGGTTACTTCACTGCCTGTGGAGCCAGCGGTAATGGGTTCGAGCCCACAGTGGGGTTCTTTGATAGGGTTGTCCAAAGCTTTTTTTAGATTTAATGTACATATGTTGCTGCCATCAAACACACCCTCAGTGTACTGTACCCATAAGGTGCCTCTGAGGGTGCTTTATAGGGCACCCTATAGGGCACCTTATGGTTGCCGTCCATATAAGGTGCACTATACATTATCCTGTGACGCAACATATATGGTGCCCTATAGGGGACATTCAAGGGTGCCTTGGCGGACAGTGAACTTTAACATGTGCCTTATGGGCCGCCTTATGTTAGCACGCTTTGTGAGTGCGTTTGCTAGTAGTGATAACTGAAATAAAAATAGCTTGCCCCCTACAGCACTCATCCACATAATACACACTGCCTCAGTGAGCCTTCTTCATTGGGCACTGTGGGGGATTGAACCCCTGATCTCTGCACCATTGGTCAGTGTCTTAACCATTGCGCTGTGGCTCTGTTCCTATGCTTGGGCATCTGCACACCGCCTTATGCCGCCCAAACCTAACAGTGCACCGCCTTATGCCGCCTGAGATTAACAGTGCACCGCCTTATGCCGCCCAAAATTAACAGTGCACCGCCTTATGCCGCCCAAAATTAATATGCCTCCTAAAGCACTTTTACCCATTACAGTTAATGCCTCAGCCAGCCCTTTTTGTTGTGCACAATGGGGAATTGAACCCATGGCAGCTGCACCCACAGTCAGTGTTTTAACCATTGTACTATGGCTCTGCTCCTTTGTGTGTGCACATCAGGCGCCACTTAGCCTTCCCACGCACTATTGTGCCCCGCGCAAATGTGCGATCGCTTACCCCGTTTTTTTTCTTTTCTCTGCCTGAACCACCCACTCCTTATATGGCACAGGCACACTACCACGGCCCCGCACATTAGGAATGTTTAGTAAACAGACCCCTTAATCAAACTCTGGAATTCGTTACTGGAGGATGTAGTAAAAGCTGTTAGTGTAGTTGGCTTTAAAAAGGGTTTGGACAAGTTCCTGGAGGAAAGGTCCATAAACCATTATTAAAGGGGACCTCAGAAATCCACTGCTTGCCCCAATACAAGGATTGTGGAACCTGTGTCTTTTGGGAAACTGCTAGGTACTTGTGACCTGGATTGGCCACTGTTGGAAATAGGATACTGGACTTGATGGACTTTGGTCTGACCCACTATGGCATGACTTATGTTCTTATGTTCTTATAATCTCAAGAAGGTTCAGCCCCATAGACTTCTACAAACAATAAGGCTTTTTGGGGCATGTTACTAAATTCCACTGTTAGTGCAGGGTGGTACCATGCTAACAGTGTGATGCACCGCGGTAACTCCCATGCTAAGCAGTTAGCCCATGATAGGGTGGGTACTGGGCGGGCTAGGAGCAGAAAGTGGGTGTTGATGGTGCATCATGTTTAGCAAAGGCATCATTGGCATGTGCTAATGGCGAATGTTGATGTTAGCGTGTATGCACTTGCTCCCTCCTCAAGGGATGGTGCCATTTAGGGCAGTGAGGTGCAGCTCCAATGTGCTAATGGCTCGGGGACACATGGACACCCTCAAAAAGTCAGTGCAGGCCGTCAAAATAATTCTTAGGCATCAACGCGTGATAACATTGCTCATTTTAGTAAACATATCATTTAGTTTTCCTAAAGACTTCCACATCTAATTCTCTAGGCAATTCTACTGGCAACCTATTCCATAATATTGGCCAGCAATGATAAAAGTGATATTGCGGAAGGCCTATCGGGTAAGGTTTGTCTTTTGCGGATGATACTAAAATCTGCAATAGAGTAGACACCCAGGAAGGAGTAGATAATGAGGAGGGATCTAGCTAAGCATATTTATTTATTTTACAAATTTTGATATACCTCTTTTCTACAAGTCAAAGCGGTTTACAAAGAACTGAGTTTTTACAATGAACAAATAATGAACAGCATTAGCACTTGTACAATGAATATGGGGAGAGTTCAGTGAGCTCATAACAAAGAACATTTTTAATGCTGAGAACAAACAAAACTATATACAATGGGATGAGGGGTTGGCGAGTGTGGGGTCATATGGGTTTCGAGAGGGTGCTGGGGAGTGGGGTTATAGGTGTTTCATGAGGGTGGGATGGGGGGATGTACTTGTGGGCATGAAGTTTTACTAATGACATTATTCGAATGGTTGAGAATTTGGCAGCTGAGATTTAATGCTAAAAATGCAGAGTCATGCATTTGGGCTGCAAAAGTCCAAGGGAGTGGTAGAGAGTAGGGGGCAAAGTACTTTTGTCTATGAAAGAAGAGCGGGACCTGGCTGTAATCGTTTCTGATGATCTTAAAGTGGCTGAATAGGTAGAAAAGGTGATGGCACCCCCTTACCATTGGTGTGCATAGGGGGAGAAATGGCTAGCAAAAAGAAGGAGGTAGTTAGTACCTCTGCATAAGTCTTTGGTGAGACCTTATTTGCAGTATTGTGTACAGTTCTGGAGATCACATCTTCAAAATGATATAAACAAGATTGAGTTGGTGTAGAGGGTGGCTTTGTCAGAAGGCATATGGGGACAGACTTAAAGATCTTAGTACATATACTTTGGAAGAAAGATGGGAGAGGGGAGATACGATAGAGACATTCAAATACTTCCATGGCATAAATGCACAGGAGGAGAGCCTCTTTCAATTGAAAGGAAGCTCTGCAACAAGGAGGCATAGGATGAAGGTGAAAGGTGATTGACTCAGGAGTAATTTGCAGAAATATTTCTTTACAGAGAGTGGTAGATGCGTGGAATAGTCTCCCAGTGGAGGTGGTAGCGACCAGAACAGTATCTGAATTCAAGAAAGCATGGAACAAACCCAGAAGATCTCTAAAGGAAATAAAGGGACAGTAATAGTTGGTATGGAAGGGCAGACTAGATAGGCTGTATGTTTTTTATCTGCTGTCATGTTTCTATATTTCTTAGTAGAAGCTAGTCAAGTCTCTTTAAAAGATGAAATACGAATCGTGGCTGCATCTTCTGACCTTAAATTATGTCCTGGATTGTATTTACACAGAAGGTTCTGTACATATATTGGAGCCAAAACATGCCCAACTCGAAAAATTAAGAATAAGACTTTAAATTTAATTTGGATGTAATTGGCAGCCAGTGCAATTTCTTTAAGTACAGAGTAACATGTTCACAATAATTGTATCTTGTAATTAGGGTCAGTCCCATAATTGGTTTAAGGTATTTGCATCCTTTGTGGACCTTAAGCTTTAAACACACAGTCACACACCCCCCCCCTCTCAAAATCTGTTGCTTAGCTTTGAATGCACTGATCTTTGCAGCCGTTCAGAAGCTGCCGCCCTCGGCAACCCCTAGTTTGCCTGATGGTTGGCCCGACCCTGCTTGTAATAAGCCTAGCGATCAGATTGGATAGCCCAATGGATTCTCTGGGTAAAGGTTTCTTCTCAGAGCAGGTAAATATACCCACCCAGTTTCATTAGTGGGAACATAGAAATGTGGTAAAAAGACCATCTTAGGGTGCAGGCAGGAAGTTACATGCTGTGTGTTAACACCGTAAACGTACCTGCAAACCCTGTAAGCAATTGCCAGAGGAAAACTATGGCACATGGGCAAGCAGCAATTGCTCCTTCATATGCTTTCTAGTGTTCTGTCTGACAACAAAGAAGCGTCATTTCCATATTCCCTACAAATATTTATAGATCAAATGAAACTGGCTCCCTTGGGCAAAGGTCATCATGTTGCTGTGGATGCTATGTGAAGTGCATTTTAACTAAAGAGTGGATAATCTGAAAGCTGAACAAAATTAATCAAAGTTTAGAAATTCATATAGAAAGAAAATACAGATTGTGAATTGCCACATGCTAGTTTAGACTTTTTCTATATCCTTCCAGGCTTTATACCTTGTTTCTGTAGTCTTGTGTTCCACAACTCTCACCCTCCCCTTCCAGCTTGCCCTCTCTTCGCCAGGACACTGTAAGCTCCACTGAAATCCAAGATCTTCACTGCTTGGTAGTAATTCCCTAAAATGGAGCCCTCTCTAACAGAAACAGAATTATTTTATTTTTGAAAACATAAAAGCCAAGTTCAGCCTTTTTACCTGGCTGGCCATAGAGCAGGGCTCTTGAATGGAAAACAAAATGTTTGCATACACTGATCTAATGTCATTCAAGCTTTTCGGTCAAAGAAGGCAAATATCTGTACATAAAAGAAGCTGGAATCATGGCTGCCCCAACCTACATGCCCTCTCCCCCAGCTCCACAATTACACTTCAGTTTTGTCTACAAATTAAGCCCTGCCCAAGGTTATTTGGATAGCGATCTGAATGTCTTGGATTTCTGGATAACGCCATCCATACTTCACCTACCTAGGGTTGCCAACTGGATACAGATTCACCGAACAAGTTGGATCCAGTCCTGGGTTTACCGCATTGCATGCAGGGACTTGTAGTCTTGCTTCTCTTATAGAGTGCAATAGAGAAATTAGAACTACATGCCCCTGCATATAGTGGGACAAACCCAGGACTGGGACCAACCTGTCAGGCAAATCTGGAGCCAGATGGCAACCCTACACCCACCTACCAACCCACACTATACAGATAGGGCTGGGGCAGTCAGTGATGATTTTGAGAGGCACTATAAGGACAGTGGCACTGAAAATCACTGGATAGACCCAGACAGCAGTACTCTTCCAGATGCATATGTTGTTTGCTGCTCATGAGCTCACGCAGTGAGATGTCTCTCCTTCTCAACCAGCTCTGTCCATCGTCATGTCAAGTTTTAGCAGTTGCTGCCAGCACTATTCCTTCCCCCATCCCTTTATCATTCTTACTCCTTGTCAGCACCTTCTCCCCCCCCCCCCCATCAAGTCCCCCCTCCTCATACACAAGCCTTAGCTACACAGCACAGGAACTTCCCAAGTTACTCTGTCTCACCCTCTTCCTACCTTCCAGTGCTCCTACCCACACCCCCTTACCATTGGTGGATCCTCCCCACAGCCTCTGAGGCTAGACACACTGGAAGCAGGCAGGGCAGGCCCATTCATGCAGAAGGGAGAACTGCAGAGCTGCAGAGAGTTATCTAAACTCTGGACATTATCAGACCCTTCAGCTGCACAGAAATCAAACAGTTGGCAACCTTAGCCTCCCGATTACTGACTACATCTGACGGGTCCTAAACATTTGGCCCTAGGCACATACCTTTTTTGTCTAGCCTTCATCCAGCCCTGGATGGAATCATTTTCTTAGGGCTAGGACAGGGCAACTGAGGTATTCCCCAGGGCATTGTATTTTTTAGGGAGCCAACTCTGGTCTCTGAGGTGGGGCAGAGCAGGGTGCGTTGTAGAGCCATCGTACTTCCAGCAGCTGCGTTCTGGGCACACTATGGCTTATGGTTTATTGAATTTGATATGCAAATCTTTAATTCCAATGCTGTCCTTGTGGTTAGACTTTGGAACGTAGTGTGTTGAAAGGGACAATGCGGAGATTTTGTGTGTTCTTCTGCTCAAGATGGCGAGAGGGGTGGGGGGTTGGGGGAGAGTGGGAACTTGATCTAAAGGGGGAAAATGTTTTGGGGAAAATCACATTGGGGACTAGATAATAAGAAGTGTAGCAGATAGTCATGCTCTGTGACTGGCAGCTGGGATGTATTAGCAGTGTGGACAAGATAATGGGACAAACTCAGTGGACAAGATGGTCTTGTTTTGCCATCATTAACTTTTTTAATATGCAATGATGTTACTGTGTAATAGGCTCAAACAGGAAGCATGCTTAATATTTCCTGGAACACCTAATTCTTAGCTCTTTCTGCTTTGTACTTTGCAGATAAGCTCATTCTCTTCCACCCTCGTGACATCTGCAAAACTTGTACATATATCCTTCAAAAGAATGATTGCTCATGGTCGTTTTTCAGAATTTAAGAAAAATATCTATATCAAGAATATCTTTAAAAGGGCATTCAATTGTATTTCTCATGTATAGTTTTGTAAGTCATTTTATGCTAAATTAACTCTGTAATTTTGCAGATTTGTGATCGATATTATACACTGTACAGTGAGCTCAAATGGATTTGAATTTGTGGAGACAAAGAAATTATTTTGCTGTCTGGCGGATAATTGGTAAACTAGCATGCCAACTGGGTAGGACAGGCTATAGTCAAGAGAATGATAATGTGCATTTACTCTAACTAGCATATCTGAACATGCCAATGAAATTTTAAGAAGGGATGTTACAGAACCATTTATCTGGATAAACTGACCTGTCTGACAATTACTCACATAAGGTGTATTAAGTGGAAACCCTGTGCATATAAAGCAGGGGGATGCCCCTCCTTTGCCCTGCATTTACCACATACAGCAGACAACCGCTGCATGGACCCAATGCTGTCTCCCCCTTCCCCGCCCAAAGAAAACACTTGTGGCAATTGGCGATGTCAGCTCTACCTTCACAGCCCCGATTGCAGCATAAATGTATGCAACCAGAGCCCCATCTCTCCTGATCTGATCCCACTTCCCCAATACCATGAGATTACCACTAGGAATCAGATCTGCCATTTTGAACCTGGTAGGAAAAGGGCAGGAGTGCAGATGGATAACTCCAGTCCCATCCACTAGACACAAGGGAAACCTTCTTGGTAAGTGTCAGCATGGGAACTTGACCTGAAGGAGGGGGCAAATGTGTTTGGGGGATCGCAATGGGGACTTGTCATGAGAATGGGAAATTAGATCAGGGGGATGGGCGTCTGTATAGGTACATATGTGTTGCGATTGGAGGAGGGGTAAGCTGGTAGAGCTTACATCGCCAGTTGCCATGAGTATTTTTTTGGGGGGTGGGGGGATTAGGCAGCCGCCATGCTATATGACTGCTTGTAGCACCGTTGTACTTGAAGAGGTAGCATGAATTGCAACCACGCTATCAGTAGTCATGACAAAAAGTGTGTGGTACCATGCCACATGCTAGTTGTCATCGGTTGACATGGACACTCTCAGCCCAAATCCTGCCCTGCCCACACTCCAAGCAGTTAGTGTGGGAGTTTTACCACACTGACTGCTTTTAGCACGTGGTAGCAGTTACCGTGGGCCACTAGCACATGCTAAAACCCCATAACCACATTTTAGTAGAAGGTCCCCTAAGTCTTGATAAAAGTCTGAAGGGGCTTTCTTAGGGTTACCAGATTTTTGGAGAGAAAATCTGGGTCACCTGGACAGGGATACTCCTACCTCAGGCATCTTTCCCCCATATATTTCAAAATGACCAGTCTAGGTAGTATTCAGTAATTGCAATAGTTGAAAAAAAGATAGTAGCAGCCTGTCTCAAGTTATAAGCATGCATACATACATATATGCTTAAACGTTTAATTTATAAATATAGTTAAATATATTATACACTTGGTTTTGCAGCTTGTCGTGCTGTGAGGGCTTGCGTGCATCAGTGATGCTGAGAGCTAAACTATCAGTAGTTTAACTACTGGCAGGGTCTCCCAAGATGGACAGGTCTCAGCTGAGGTGCTGAGGTGCCAGACCAAGACAAACCACCCATCTGGGCAGCAGCAGAATGGGTCAGTGTTGACGGCGGAGGATCACATTTTTGTGACAACGGCAACAACACCAAACTTAAACTACGCGGAAAAAAGGCCCAGCAATCTACTTCTGTATCTTGCCATGAAAACCCAATGGATAGTTACAAAAAAACTAATTGTGCTATGGTGCTGGAAGATGAGACCCCCAGGTCAGAAGGCACTCAACTAGCTACTGGGGAAGAGCTGAAGACTTTTCAGAGTAAAGCCAGCATTTATGATGTGGTTGGATCAAAGCCCTCGGGAAGTCTGACTGCTGATGTAGCTGCGCATGAAATGAGAGTCAGAAGCTGTAAAGATGTCTTACACATTGGAACATGGAACGTACGAAGCATGAACCAAGGGAAGTTGGAGGTGGTCAAGAATGAAATGGAATGTGTACAACTTGATCTGTTGGGTGTCAGCGAACTGAAATGGACTGGCATGGGGCACTTTGCATCAGATGATCACATGGTCTACTATGCTGGAAATGAAAGACAGAGAAGAAATGGTGTTGCATTTATAATAAAGAAGAAACTTGCAAGAACTGTAATGAAATACAATGCAGTCAGCGAACGCTTAATCTCTATTCGTCTACGAGGATTGCCTATCAATACAACTATAATTCAAGTATATGCCCCAACAACAGCTGCAGAAGAGAATGAAATTGAAGAGTTCTATGAACAAATACAAGCTGAAATTGACAGAACATGCAAACAGGATATCCTGATAGTCATGGGTGACTGGAACGCAAAAGTTGGCAACAAAGCAGAAGGCAAAGTAGTTGGAAAATATGGACTTGGCAACAGAAATGAAGCTGGAGAAAGACTGATAGAATTCTGCAAGACCAATGATCTATTCATCTCAAACACCTTCTTCCAGCAACATAAGCGGCAACTGTACACATGGACTTCACCGAATGGATTATATAAAAATCAAATTGACTACATATGCAGAAGTCAACGATGGAAAAGCTCTGTAACATCAACAAAGACAAAACCTGGAGCTGACTGTGGTACAGATCATCAACTACTAGTATGCAAACTCAAGCTAAAGTTGAAAAAGAGCAAACCACTCATGAATGCAGCAAAATATGACCTTGAGAATATACCACTGGAATTTAAAGACTGCCTGCAAAATCGATTTGCTGCTTTAGATACAAATGACAGAGCTCCGGAAGAGTTATGGAATGACATCAAGAAGGTTGTGTTGGAAGAAAGCGAGAAGTCTCTACAAAAGGTGAAAAAGCAAAAACGGCCAAAATGGATGACGGAAGAAACTCTGAAAATTGCCCAGAAATGCCGAGAAGCTAAAGCCAGAGGAGAAAGAAAGACAATCACAGAACTCAACAGAGATTTCCAACATGCAGCAAGACAGGACAAGGAAAAGTACTACAATGACACTTGCAAGGAAATAGAAGCAGAAACTATTAGAGGAAGAACAAGATCCGCTTTCCTAAAGCTACGAGAGTTAAAGAAAAAGTTCCAGCCTCGAATTGGAATGTTACAGGATGCTCAAGGTTCTATGTCGAATGATGCTGAGAAGATCAAGAAAAGGTGGAAGGAATATACAGAGTTTTTATATGATAAAGATCAAGTGGACCAACAGCCGTTTCAACCTGTACCTTATGATCGGGAACCATTGGTGATGAAAGAAGAAGTTGAAGCAGCATTGAAAGCCTTATCAAAGAACAAAGCACCAGGCATTGATAGCATTCCCATAGAAGTATTGCAGCAATCTGATGCAGCTGTTACCGTACTTACAAGGCTCTGCCAAGAAATATGGAAGACAACATCATGGCCAACTGACTGGAAAAGATCTGTGTTTATACCAATACTAAAGAAAGGTGATCCAACTGACTGTGGAAATTATCGCACAATCGCTCTGATCCCACATGCCAGCAAGATTCTACTGAAAATTATTCAAAAGAGACTACAACCATACCTGGAACAAGAACTACCTGAAGTGCAAGCAGGGTTCAGGAAAGGGCGGGGAACGAGAGACATCATTGCGGATGTGAGATGGATCCTTGAAAAGACTAAAGAATACCAAAAGGATATCTATTTGTGCTTTATCGACTATAGCAAGGCTTTTGACTGTGTAAACCATGAGAAACTCTGGGCCACATTAAGAAGCATGGGTATACCAGAACACCTGATCGTTCTCTTGCGCAATCTGTACATTGATCAAGAAGCAGCAGTTCGAATGGAACAAGGAGAAATAAGCAAAGGTGTAAGACAGGGCTGCATACTTTACCCCTACCTGTTTAATTTATATGCAGAACAAATCATCAGAGAAGCAGGATTGTATGAAGACAACAGAGGTGTGAAGATTGGTGGAAGACTCATCAACAACCTTCGCTATGCTGATGATACCACATTACTGGCTGAAAGTGAAGATGATCTGAAGCATTTGCTTCTCACAATCAAAGAACATAGTCTCAAAATGGGCCTGCACCTTAATGTAAAGAAGACAAAGATCATGACAACTGGCATAATCAACAGGTTCATTGTTGAAGGAGAAGAAATTGAAATTGTGAACAACTTTAACCTACTTGGATCAACTATTAATAAAGAAGCAACAAGCAGTCAAGAAATCAGACGACGCATTGCTCTTGGCAGAATGGCTATGAAAGACCTAGATAAGATTCTGAAGAGCAGAGATGTCTCTCTCCATACAAAGATTCGACTTGTTCAAGCCATGGTATTTTCAATAACATCATATGGATGTGAAAGCTGGACAGTGAAAAAGATAGACAGGAAGAAAATTGATGCCTTTGAATTATGGTGCTGGCGGAGAATACTGTGTATACCATGGACTGCCCGAAGAACAAACCAGTCGGTACTAGAGGAGATCAAACCTAAGCTTTCTTTAGAAGCTCAGATGACAAGACTTCAACTTTCATACTTTGGACACATCATGCGAAGAGAGAGATCATTAGAGAAAGACATTATGCTTGGCAAGATAGAAGGTCAATGCAAAAGAGGAAGGCCAGCAATGAGATGGATCGATACAATAACAGCAGCTACGGGTACCAGTCTGTCAACAATGAGCCGCCTGACTGAAGACCGAACACAATTTAGGATAGCTATCCAGAGGGTCGCCATGAGTAGACTCCGACTCGACGGCACTTAACAACAACATTTTATACATTTCTAAATTCTCTCTTTTTTCAGAAGAGAAGTTATTTTTACAATGTCCTTTGCCTCTATCCTCACTGAAATCGGGGACAGGAGATGGTTATAGTCCATGGAGTCAGGGACACTATGGCCCTCATTCTGGAATGTGAGTTGCGGGGCTGCTCGTCCCACCGGGACGTGCAGTCCTGCTCTCTGCCTAGATCCTATTCCCCCACCAGCTCTCCCCATACATCCTGTGCTTCAGGATAAGAAGAGTTGGCAGAGGTAGGAGCAGGTGGAGCAGGGGCGGGCCGCCTAGCAGCACATACAGGGCTGATTCGGGTCATGGCCCTATTCATGCTGCCAGGCCTGTGGGGACACACTGCTTATACTGTCTCCAAGGTGGTATAAGCAGAACGTTTTGCCCGATCAGGCCCAGGGAGTCCCCACCGGGACTGGGGCCGGGTGCGGGGGGTCCTCACCACCCAATTCAGGTCACAGGAGGCCAGCTGTGGGTCAAGTGGCAGGGCTTTGAGGAGTCGGAGCTATGGATGTCTGGGGCGCCTGCAGGGAGGATGTCTCCACAGGTGGAGGGGGCATGCCGGGCCGTCCTCAGACCTGATTCTGGCTCCCATGGGAACAGTTTGTTCTCATGGACCAGAATCGGGTCCTAATGGCGCCATCTTCAGTGGGGATATTCTCTATTTCAAAATTGGGAACAACCCCCGAAAATCAGGGACATTTGGTAATCTTAGGTTTTCATATCATTTATATATATAGATGGATTGAGGAGAGACTTTTCAGGTGTATGTTTAGTGAAAAGTTAATAAATAAAGTGCATAGACTGGATTATCAAATCTATATACCTTGTTTTCCATCAGATATTGTCTATAGAAAATAGAGCTGCAAGACCCATATACACATGGGCAGTTTTCAAAAGGAAACTAAGGGGCATGTTTACTAAACCTTCTTAATGTGCGCCTCGTGTTAGTGTGCAGGCTGCCATATAAGGAGTGGGCGTTCCGGTCAAAAAGTAGCAAAACAGGATTAGCACGTGATAACGCGCGCTGCTGCACACATTATCGGGCGAAGCGCCGCTAAGTGCGTTAATGCGCGGTAATCTTAAGTAGGCGCCCAGAGATACAAACATAAAAACAGAGGTGTAGCACAATGGTTAATACACTGACTGATAGTACAGGGGACATGAGTTCAATCTCCCAGTGTGCCTAATGCATAAAGCTGGCTGAGGCATCACCCTTTACTTCTAGGCAGTGAGTTTTGAGGAATTTTACTGTTATTTTAATTAGTTCTGCCAGCAAACACACCCTCACGGTGGCGTAACCTAAGGTGCGGCATAAGGCACCTCATAACACACTCCATAGGGCACATTATAAAGTGCACTGTCCGCCAAGGCATCCTATAATGTCCCCTATAGGACACCTTATAAGGCATTTGATAGGGCACCTTATAGGGCACCCTATAAGTTGCCTTATGGGGCACCTTAAGGCTACAGTACTCTGAGAGTGTTTTTGCTGGCAGCACTAATGTACATTAAAAATAGACAATGCCTCTGACAGCCCTATCAAATAGCCCCACCATGGGGTTGAACCCATGACCTTTGGCTTCACAGGCAGTGAAGTAACCAGTGGGCTACAGCTGTTAACAAACCCCTGGTTGGCTGCAGAAGGACTGCATGTCACCACACATACTGTCTGCTGTGGTTACCAGGATAGGGATAACCCACCTGTACCCATGATGCACTGCACATTGTCAGACGGCTGCCTAGGGTGAGAACTTACACAATCTTGACGATGCATATATTCATATGATTCTTGCAAGGTATTGTGGGTATTGTAGTTCATTCACTCCCAAACACAGCTGATGACAATAATTTGAGTTGTGAAACCAAGTGGTAAGATCAATAAAATACTTCTTTTATTGATGGGGTTTAATTCACCCAGCACATGTATGCTTGATAGCACTATAAATGAGGTTACTTGCTTGCAGTGTTTAAAATGGATAACAAAAAGTCACAAAGTAAACCAGAAAACAACCTTCAGCTTGTCAGGCAATTAGCTAATGTTTTCTTAGCAAATAATTACCAAATACAAAGGCACAAAGAAAAGAATAAACTTTGCTGGTTAGGTTAACTTCTGCTTATTTTCCACGCAGATCTCAGCAGTGATTCTCCCTTGCTCACACACACAATCAGGTGCAGCCCTAATTACTATCAATGGACCAGCTGAAAGCCTTTAGCTGGCTGGCTGCTACTGTGTGAGCCCAAATCCTGCTTTAAGAGCTGTTTGCAGTGGAAATAAAGAACAAAGTTAGGTTTCTTTGTGATGGCTGATGTGTTTGCTCACGGAAAACTAGCAATAGCATTTAGATAGAGAACAGTCCATATAAATAGTTTCATCTGCTGTATCTCCCCCTTCATCAACAATCATAGGGTCAATATCATACATTGGCACAGATGAGTCTTTCATTAAGGCACTATCATGAGAATGCTTATTCCCTTGCTGCCATTCTCTATTATAGATAGGGTCTGGATCAGTGTTCATACCTGAGCCTCTCCTGCCATCATAATTCCTCTCTGTAAAGCCTGGCCAATATGTAATCCAATTCTGATGTCCAGCCTTCCAATCTTGATCCCTGGACACTGGATCTCCTCTCACATACCTTCTGGCCTTGGTCTGAAAGTCCCTTCCACATGCAGTCTTCTCTCTTCCAGGTAGCCACTGGTGATTCCTATCTCTGCCAATCCATTCCTCTGGCTGAATCCAGTCCAATGGACTCTGCTGGCATTTGGAATACCTCCCAGTATGGGTACTGCCTTGGAATCTCCCAGACCTTCCAATGGGCTTTCTTCTCTTCCTTCCAGAGAGTTTCCTTCTTTCTCTATCCGCTTGGCTTGGCTTCTGTTTCTCCAGGTGATACTGGTGCTTGAGCTTGTAGCCGTTGCTGTCTCTGTATCTCTTTCTGAAGCTGTTCTTGTAACTATCCCTGAAGCTTTTGCTGAAGCTGTTCTTGAAGTTCTCCCTGAAGCTGGGCTGGAGCTTGTAGTAACTGTTATCTGAAGAATAAGCTCTATTCTTATTCTTTCCTAATGTGTGCTGCTCCCTAACACAGCGCAGCTGTCTTGAATCAGGCCCTGCCCTTTGAGATGAGTGCTTAGGGATTACCTCATAGCTCTCTTGATTGTACACACATTTTCTCACTTCAGCCCCTCTCATGGCTGCTGGAAACCTGGTGCATTCTGGGACTGGTAGTCTTTTATGTGAAAACTCTGTTTTCTTGCTTCTACCAGAACTGACAGGTTGCTTGTTCAGAGTCACATCATCTTTTCTATAGCTCCTACCTGAGCTATGATAAGCTTCCTTATCACATACCCCCCTGCTTAAGTTATTACGGACTGGTTTTACTGGTGAAATTTCTTCTCTACAGTCCGTAATACCTACGAGAGTGTTATCTTCTTGAAGCTCACTTACTTCCTGACTGGGTTCAAGGTCATTATCTACAGGCCTCTCCCTCCAAGACTTAAGTACATTAATATGGTAGGTCTGCCTTCGCCCTCTGGCATTTTCTACCATATAAGACACTGGGCTTACTTGTTTAACAACCTCCCATGGCCCTTTCCACTGTACCTCAAATTTTGGAGCAGTTCCTGCTACTTGAACCAAAACCTTTTCACCAATGCTTAATTGGCGGCTTTTGGCCTTTCTATCATACCACCCTTTCTGGCGAACTTGACTGTCCTGCAGGTTCCTCTCAGCAACCTGCGACGTCCTTTTCAAACGTGCTCTCAAGTCACGTAGAAACAGTGGCACCTCCTGACTTCCCGGTTCAGGATCAATCCATTGTTCCCTCAAAATATCCAACAAACCCCGGGGAGCCCTACCATACATCAACTCATAAGGAGTTACACCTAGGGACACTTGAATTCTTTCCCTGCAGGCATATAAGGCAAAGGGTAATAACATATCCCATTCTTTTACCTCTCCTGCTAACCCCCTTCTCAACATTTGTTTGAGAGTTTGGTTGAATCTCTCCACCAAACCATTTGATTGTGGATGGTAGGCTGAGGTTTTCACGTGACGAATGCCAAAGGCATCCCAGACCTGGGCCAAATATTTGGATACAAAATTGGACCCTCGGTCAGTCAACACCTCTCTTGGGAATCCCACTTCACAAAACAATTTTACTAGCTCTAAAGCTATTGTTTTTGCAGAAACATTCCTCAATGGTATGGCCCAGGGAAACCTTGTTGCCTGATCTACCATAACTAGGATGTATTGGAAACCTCGGGGCGTTTTAACTAATGGGCCTACAATATCCATGGCAATGCGACCAATTGGGTCTGTGATGATTGGCATGGGGATCAATGGCACCACCGGTGGGTGAGCCGCTGTAACTCGCTGACACGCTGGACATGCAGCACAAAACTGGGCAGTTTCTTTGAAGATATCTGGCCAGTAAAAACGCACAAGTATTTGATCCAGCGTTCCTTGCATACCTTTATGACCTCCCACTGGATGATCATGTGCTAGCCTAAGTACTAGCCCTTTGAAAGTTGTGGGTACCACCAATTGTTTACGTATGGCACCATTTCTTGGGTCCTGACTCTCTCTATATAATATGTCATTATCTAGTCTGAATCTGGGCAATTCCTCCCTGACCTCCTGAGCATACTTAAAAGCTCGGGTGAGAGCTTGATCAGCTCGCTGCTCTTGTGGAAAGTTAGGAAACTTTGCCACCAACTCAGCTGGCACCCAGGGTAAACTTTGACCAGCTAACATCTCAGCCCTACCCTGTGCTCTGCAAAGTCTCTCACGCCTCTTTTGTGCTTTCAACTTTCTTATTTTACCAGATGATGGGGTTATTAAATCATCATGAGAGGGTAAATCTCCTAATAACTCTGCCTGCTCCCCCTCCTCCTTCTGCTGGCTCTCTAACTTAGCCTGCGAGCGGGTGGATACAAGGCCCCTCTTATTACCCATAGTTTGGCCTTCTGGAAGCTTAACCATCTTTTTAGCTAGGGACTGAGGACTTCCAAAGAAAGGCCCGGGAGCTATTTCCATTATTAAACCTTCTCCCTCCTTCTTTCCTAGCCCTTTCACTAGTTCCTGCTTAAATCTTGGCCAGTCCTTTCCTAGGACCAAATCAAAGGGTAGCCTAGGCACCACTGCTAATAGGACTTCCTCTTGTTCCCCCAGGCACTTAACCTTAAACCTATAGGTGGGATATGATGTTGCAGCACCATGAATGCATCTGATGTGAACTTGGCTTTCAGGGGTTCTAGGCACAAATCTTTCTTGGGCCTCTATCCTCTTCCAAAGCCTTTTTGACATCATACTCTGGTCTGCCCCAGAGTCTAATAATGCATTTGTGGTAATTCCTTGCACATCAACCATCAAAAGAAATCCTTCCTTGGGCTGTTTTAAATCCAGACCCATTAAACTAGTGTGTGTCTGGCATCTCTTCTCTAAATGTCCCAATTTTCCACACTTGAAACATTTCTTTCTATTCCACTGTGTCATCTGGTTTGATACAGTACATTCATTTTTAGAAACATTCCTAATTATTCCTTTTTCTGATACAGCACATCTAGCCTCAGCATCCATCTTTAGAGGGCCACCCATTCTATGGCAAGCCTGCGTGGCTTCCAAGAATCTCTCTGCTAGCATGGTTGCCTCTCCAAGATTTTGGCAATTTTGCTGTATAAGAAAAACATTCAAATCTTTAGGTACCCCAAGCATAAATTGTTCCAGCATTATAATATCTAATAACATTTCTACTGTCTTTTGCTCAGGCTCCAACCATTTTACAGCTAAACTTCTGATTCTCTGACTCAGAGCCCTGGGTGTCTCACCCACTTTCAATGTAACAGCTCTAAACATTCGCCTATACTCTGAAATAGACAACCCTAGGCGATCTCTAATAGCTGCCTTTACATCCTTATAAATCAAAGCCTGGGCTGCTGGCATTGCTCTGTAAGCTGCTAGTGCCTCACCAGTTAATGAGGCTGCCAGCCTTACTGCCCACTGGGTCTCTGGCCATGCTAAAGCCTGTGCCACTCTTTCAAAAGACTCTAGAAAATCATCAACATTATCTTCTGGAGTTAATTTCCCAAAATTAAATGCCCCAATCCCTTGATTGAGTCCCACAGTGTCCACATGTGATGCACCAGTACTAACTGCTGGTCTTGCATCTGTTCCACTTTGGCTCTGCAGCTGAACTAGAGCTTGCACCAGATCAAGCACTGGTTTCTGCTGTTCCATTAAGGCCTTCATAGCAGTGTCCTGGGCCTGCTGTGATAGCTCCTGCTGCTTGCAAAATTGGGCTGCCATCCACTGAGCCATCTCCCTCGGATCCATCTTGACCCCTGCAAGAAAAGAAAAAAGAAAAACCCAAGAGCAGCACCTTCCAACCAGGTGTGTTTTTTTTTTGTTTTTTTTTTTCAACTTTTTTTTTTCAATTACCCCCTGTGCTTACACACATCCACCACTAGACATGCCCAGGTACATATTACCTTGTCTCAGTGATGAATCCAGCTTTGCACAGGGTCTTTTCCTCTGGGACAGCTTCCTGGAACAACCACTTTTCCTCCAAAGTGCAGACGAGGGAAAAAATCTTCTTACAGCTTTAAACTTGACTTTTATTTGTAATCCACAACAAGTAAATTCTCTTGGTGCAAGAGTAATCCGAAAAACTACGCCATTTGTCAGACGGCTGCCTAGGGTGAGAACTTACACAATCTTGACGATGCATATATTCATATGATTCTTGCAAGGTATTGTGGGTATTGTAGTTCATTCACTCCCAAACACAGCTGATGACAATAATTTGAGTTGTGAAACCAAGTGGTAAGATCAATAAAATACTTCTTTTATTGATGGGGTTTAATTCACCCAGCACATGTATGCTTGATAGCACTATAAATGAGGTTACTTGCTTGCAGTGTTTAAAATGGATAACAAAAAGTCACAAAGTAAACCAGAAAACAACCTTCAGCTTGTCAGGCAATTAGCTAATGTTTTCTTAGCAAATAATTACCAAATACAAAGGCACAAAGAAAAGAATAAACTTTGCTGGTTAGGTTAACTTCTGCTTATTTTCCACGCAGATCTCAGCAGTGATTCTCCCTTGCTCACACACACAATCAGGTGCAGCCCTAATTACTATCAATGGACCAGCTGAAAGCCTTTAGCTGGCTGGCTGCTACTGTGTGAGCCCAAATCCTGCTTTAAGAGCTGTTTGCAGTGGAAATAAAGAACAAAGTTAGGTTTCTTTGTGATGGCTGATGTGTTTGCTCACGGAAAACTAGCAATAGCATTTAGATAGAGAACAGTCCATATAAATAGTTTCATCTGCTGTATCTCCCCCTTCATCAACAATCATAGGGTCAATATCATACATTGGCACAGATGAGTCTTTCATTAAGGCACTATCATGAGAATGCTTATTCCCTTGCTGCCATTCTCTATTATAGATAGGGTCTGGATCAGTGTTCATACCTGAGCCTCTCCTGCCATCATAATTCCTCTCTGTAAAGCCTGGCCAATATGTAATCCAATTCTGATGTCCAGCCTTCCAATCTTGATCCATGGACACTGGATCTCCTCTCACATACCTTCTGGCCTTGGTCTGAAAGTCCCTTCCACATGCAGTCTTCTCTCTTCCAGGTAGCCACTGGTGATTCCTATCTCTGCCAATCCATTCCTCTGGCTGAATCCAGTCCAATGGACTCTGCTGGCATTTGGAATACCTCCCAGTATGGGTACTGCCTTGGAATCTCCCAGACCTTCCAATGGGCTTTCTTCTCTTCCTTCCAGAGAGTTTCCTTCTTTCTCTATCCGCTTGGCTTGGCTTCTGTTTCTCCAGGTGATACTGGTGCTTGAGCTTGTAGCCGTTGCTGTCTCTGTATCTCTTTCTGAAGCTGTTCTTGTAGCTCTCCCTGAAGCTTTTGCTGAAGCTGTTCTTGAAGTTCTCCCTGAAGCTGGGCTGGAGCTTGTAGTAACTGTTATCTGAAGAATAAGCTCTATTCTTATTCTTTCCTAATGTGTGCTGCTCCCTAACACAGCGCAGCTGTCTTGAATCAGGCCCTGCCCTTTGAGATGAGTGCTTAGGGATTACCTCAGAGCTCTCTTGATTGCACACACATTTTCTCACTTCAGCCCCTCTCATGGCTGCTGGAAACCTGGTGCATTCTGGGACTGGTAGTCTTTTATGTGAAAACTCTGTTTTCTTGCTTCTACCAGAACTGACAGGTTGCTTGTTCAGAGTCACATCATCTTTTCTATAGCTCCTACCTGAGCTATGATAAGCTTCCTTATCACAACATGCAAAGCAGCAGTCGACAGATGGGCACAAGGTGGGGTATGCACCCCCACAGCACCTCGGCCTGGAAGGGGGAACTGACCGTGTGTGGTACTGGCACAGAATAGCCACAGACAGTCACATTGTGCGGATACTGTGCTCACCCTGAGGGTGAGGTGAGGCGCCGAGCACCAGGTCCACAGCACCTTTCATAGCTGAAATACATCATGCTGCAGGTCCCCATCAGTGCTACTGTGCGTGATAGGTAGCTCCTGCAGACAAACCTAGATTACATCTGTGTCCATTTGTATTTCTCAGCCATGTTTAGCCCTTATGGGCTATGATGCACCCAGAATAGTGCACATCCTGTGTTGGTGCCATGGTTACAGGGTGGAAGGGGGAGGGGGAGGGGGAGGGGGAGGGGGAGGGCCATAGTCCTAGAGAAGATGCACATACCCAGAATAGATGCAGCCCCCCACCACTCTATGACATTCTCCAGCAGCAAGTCTCCAGCCACAGCACCCTGCGAGGTGTTCCAGCAAAACACATACTAGCTGCAGACAGTCTGCTAGCTAGTCCATAGTCCTAGAGAAAATGCACATACCCAGAACTGGGATGTCAGCATTCACACCAAGCAGATAAATCAGTGATTGGGACCCAAAAAAACACCATGAGAAAAACATTATAAAGCACTATAGGGGAACCTAGCCAAGCCATGGTCACTGCTCAGTCAGGGTGTGAGTGACCTCCCAGCAGGACATGCTGTGGCCACGCTGTCCACGCAGGTGGTGGCCGGGCACTACAATGTCGGAGCCATTGCCTGATGCCCTGTGCAGATGCGGCCAGGCCAGGCCAGGCCACACTATCCAGGCTATTCCCACAGTACCTTGCTCCTCATTATGCACATTGGCAGGCCAATATTGGCAACAGTGCTAGCAGTGTGGGCTGTGGAGGGAGTTGGCAGCCACCACACACTGGATAGACCAGGGGTGGGCACCTCCGGTCCTGGAGGGCCGCAAACCAGTCAGGTTTTCGGGATATCCCTAATGAACATGCATGAGATATATATGCATTAGAGATATCCTGCCAACCTGACTGGTTTGTGGCCCTCCAGGGCTGGATTTGGAGACCCCTGCCTTACACCTCTGTCATTTAAGATCGTGAGTGGGCAAGGTACAGATGTCCTAGACATCGAAAGGGTATATAGAATGTGTCACATTCCTCCTCGATTCTCACCACCACCAAAAAGTTGTCTAATAGACAATATTTTGGTGGTGGTGAGAAGTGAGGAGGACTGTGACAAATTCTATCTAACCTTTTTGATGTCTTGGACATCTGCACCTTGTCCACTCACAATCTTAAATGACAGAGGTGTATGGCAGGGGTCTCCAGATCCAGCCCTGGAGGGCCACAAACCAGTCAGGTTGGCAGGATCTCTCTAATGCATATATATCTCATGCATATTCATTAGAGATATCCCGAAAACCTGACTGGTCTGCGGCCCTCCAGGACCAGGTTTGCCCACCCCTGGGATAGACAGACACACACTCCACACACCTATGCCAGCATTGTGCAACTATAGAGGTGTTTGGCAGCCCTGGGCACCATACCAGTCCTGGGCACAGTGCAGGTATGGCTATGGTACGCAATACTGTTGGGGTCACCCTGTCAGACACCAGACCTGAGGCACACTCCACAGACATCAGAAAGGTTGCCATGATGCGGCTTAATCAGAAAATTGTACTTATCTTCGGAATTGCTATCTGCCAGTAATCATAGCATCCATTTGATAGCTGTGTACCGTATTCCCAGGTTTAGGGTGGCATTGCTAAGGTATGCAAGTTCTAGTATTGGGAGATGCACGCAGGGCCCATTGTCCTGCCTCTCCAGGAGACATTGGATAATGCAGTGTTTCCCAACCCAGTCCTATGGGGCACACCGGCCAGTCAGGTTTTCGGGATATCCCTAATGACTATGCATGAGATATATATGCATTAGAGATATCCTGCCAACCTGACTGGTTTGTGGTCCTCCAGGGCTGGATTTGGAGACCCCTGCCTAACACCTCTGTCATCTAAGATTGTGAGTGGGCAAGGTGCAGATGTCCTAGACATCGAAAGGGTATATAGAATGTGACACATTCCTCCTCGATTCTCACCACCACCAAAAAGTTGTCTAATAGACAATATTTTGGTGGTGGTGAGAAGTGAGGAAGAATGTGACACATTCAATATACCTTTTTGATGTCTTGGACATCTGCACCTTGCCCACTCACAATCTTAGATGACAAAGGTGTTAGGCAGGGGTCTCCAAATCCAGCCCTGGAGGGCCACAAACCAGTCAGGTTGGCAGGATATCTCTAATGCATATATATCTCATGCATAGTCATTAGGGATATCCCGAAAACCTGACTGGCCGGTGTGCCCCATAGGACTGGGTTGGGAAACACTGGGATAATGGAGCCTGTGGGTGCGGGTGTGTCTGCACCTGTTGGCTGCTGCTTTACGGCAGATGTTCCCAACTGCAGTCCTGGTGTGCCAAACACTGTTCAGGTTTTCATGCTGTCCCTCATGAATATGCATGAGATACATCTGCATACCATGGGGGCGGCGCATAGAAATGCAGCACAGTCATCTTTATTAGAGGCAGCATGGAAGCTGAATGATGTTTGGCCCTCCAGGACTGCATTTGGGAGACTCTGCTCTAGGTAATGCCCTTGTTTATGGTGTCTGTGCTCTGTAGAGTAAAATGTAGGTGTTTTGGGCATGTTTACATCATCTGCAATAAAGGTTCTGTCTGTATTAGCACGTTTTAGTAGTGGGTAAAATATGGGGACTGGGTTGGCAGGAACCACTGCTGGGGTTTGAACCTGTGACCTTCTGCCTCTGCACACACTGGTTGTGTGCACTGCACCACCCTGTTGTTACAGAAACAGGGCATTCCCTAGTGATACCATGGTTGTTCGTCTGGCAGGGCCTGTCTGTTGCAGTGCATGGCACCCACCTACACAGGGCTAGGCCATGGTCTGCTTTGGGCAGCTGTCACTGCCCCCCTCCACCACCAGTACCCCTCTGTCACCATGCTGACATGCCCTTCTGCTGGTGGTGCTGGTGGTGCGCAGTCTCAGGCCATCCAGTGTGCAGGTAGGCGGCTGCCTATGGTGCGTGTTCTCGGGTAGGGGTGCCTGCATAGACGTCCACGCTTCCCCCCAACACCGCCTGCCAATGGTCTGTGCCCTTGGAGGTACCTGCTGGGTACTATCCCCTGTGACACTGTGCTAAACACACTCGTGCTCATGTTGGGCCCTCATCAGTTGCTGTCTGGCTGCTGTACAGTTTCAGCATTCCTAAGTGCCACCTAGGCATCTACCTAGTCTGCACTGTGCCCCAGCTGTACCACAGCATGTGCCGCCTGCAGCCCTCTGTATCCCATTTTCAAGCATCTGTCCAGTTGCACATTCCGACATGCCCGCCCTGCTGTTGTGGAGCATGTGCATGCCATAGGTAACCTGTCCAACATGTGCATGCCATAGGTAACCTGCCGTAAAGCAGCAGCCAAGAGGGGCAGACACACCCACACCCACACCCACAGGCTCCATTAGCCAATGCCTCCTGGAGAGGCAGGACATTGGGCCCTGCGTGCATCTCCCAATACTAGCACTTGCATACCTTAGCAATGCCACCCTACACCTGGGAATACGGTACACAGCTATCAAAAGTTTGCTATGATTACTGGCAGATAGCAATTTCTACATTAAGCACAGTTTGCTGATTGAGCTCCATCATAGCAACCTTTCTGATGTCTGTGGAGTGTGCTGCAGGTCTGGTCTCTGACAGTGTTTACCACCCTGGGGAGTGACCCCCAACAGTATTGCGTACCATATCCATGCCTGCACTGTGCCCAGGACTGGTGTGGTGGCCAGGGCTGCTAAACTCCTCTATAGTAGCACAATGCTGGCATAGGTGTGGGAGTGTGTGTCTGTCTATCCAGTGTGTGGTGGCCGCAAACACCCTCCACAGCCCACACTGCCAGCACTGTTGCCAGTATTGGCCTGCCAATGTGCATAGTGAGGAGCAAGGTACCATGGGTATAGCCCGGACAGGGTGGCCTGGCCAGGATGCATCTGCACAGGGCATAGGGCACTGGCTGGGACATTATAGTGCCCGGCCACCACCTGCACGGACAGCATGGCCACAGCATGTCCTGCTGGGAGATCACTCTCACCCTGACTGTGTAGTGACCACAGCATGGCTAGGCACCCCCATAGTGCCATTTACCATTTTTTTCATGTGATATTTATTGGCTTTCTATTGGGGCCCTGTTACTGACTTATTTGCTTGTTTATGCTGACATACCAGTTCTGGGTGCATGCATTTCCACCAGGAACATGCACTATGGACTAGCTAGCAGACTGTCTGCAGCTGGTATGTGTCTTGATGGAGTGCCTTGCAGGGTTCAGTGGCTGAAGGCTTGCTGCAGGAGAATATCAGATAGTGGTGGGGTGCAGCTTAGCATATCCAGGCCTAATGTGTGTCTGCTATTGTGTTATGGATGTGTACAGAGCTGCATTGACTGCCTTGTAGGGTGTCTGTTCCCCAGCAAGACAGGGGCTGATGGTCCCCTCTACTGCCACCATTGCAGGGAGGTAGAATGTGGATTTGTTGGTGGGAGACCCTGTTTACCACCCTCAGCTCTGGAGGAGGAGGAGGAGGAGGGTGGTGGTACATAATCTTTCTAGGGGTCCATAGGGGCTACACCTTACTGAGACATACGTCGTATCAAGGCTATTCGTTCCATTCCTCCTTCTTCTTCCGTTGTCACTCTTATCTTGTCTCTGGTTATTTCTCGTCTCGACTATTGTAATGTTATCTATGCTGGTCTTCCCTCCTACCAACTCCGCCGTCTACAACTTGTTCAAAATGCTGCTGCCCGTCTTGTTACTTCCTCCCCCATTTATGCTCATGTGTCACCATGTCTCTTATCTTTACACTGGCTCCCCGTTAAGTTCCGGTTCATGTTCAAGTTGCTTATCCTCGCTCATAAAGCCCTTCACTCTAGCACCCCCCAGTATCTAGCTGACTCTATTCATCTCCAGCCCTCTCCCCGTTTCCTTCGTTCATCTCACGGTAATCGTCTTTTTCTTCCGTCACCTTCTCAGGCTCACCTCGAATCTACTCGTCACTCTGCTTTCTTCTTCTTAGTCCCTGCCCTCTGGAACTCTCTTCCCCTTCCACTTCGCACTGAATCATCCTATACCCGTTTCAAGGCCCTCCTTAAGACACACCTTTTCTGTCAGGTTTTTGATCCGCCCCCCCCGCCCCCCCCCCCCCCCCCCCCCCCCCCCCCCCCACCCCCCCCACCCCCCCCCCCCTCCCCCCCCCCCCCCCCCCCCCCCCCCCCCTCCCCCCCCCCCCCCACCCCCCCCCCCCCCCCCCCCCCCCCCCCCCCCCCCCCCCCCACCCCCCCCCTCCCCCCCCCCCCCCCCCCCCCCCCCCTCCCCCCCCCCCCCCCCCCCCCCAGCCGTCCGTTGATGGTGTTTCCTCTCCCTAGTTACACCTCCCATTCCCCTTCTCCTTACGTCCCTCCCCTCCTCTTTCCTCCTTCCCTTTTAACCTTCCTGCACCCTGGCTATCTGCTATCTGTTTTGTTATTATTTATCCTACTATTTTATGGTTTTACTATCCCTCCTTCTATCCTGTTATTTTATGGCGTTCCCTTCTTTCTTTATTAGCAGTCATTAATTTTATGATTGTACACCACCCTGATACCTCGGCCTGGGCAGTATATCAAGTATTTTAATAAAGATAAAGAAAAGATATATCCAAGGTGTGTTTGCAGAAACTACCTATCACACACATTAGCACTGCTGGGGACCTGCAGCATGGCCTGTCTCTGCTGTGGACCTGGTGCTGGGCACCCAACCTCACCCTCAGGGTGAGTGCAGTATCTGCACAATGTGACGGTGTGTAGCTACTCTGTGCCAGTACCACACATGGTCCGTTCCCCCTACCAGGCCAAGGTGCTGTGGGGGTGCATACGCCATCTTGTGATCATCTGTAGACTGCTGATTTGCATGTGCAGTGCATCATGGGTATGGGTGGGTTAACCCTATCCTGGTGACCACAGCAGACTGTTTGTGTGGTGACTTGCAGTCCTTCTGCAACAAGCCTGGGGCTTGCTAGCAGCTGTAGCCCACTGGTTACCTCACTGCCAGTTGAGGCAGAGGTCATGGGTTCAAACCCACAGTGGGGTTAATTGATAGGGTTGTCCAAAGCATTATCTATTTTTAATTTACATTAGTGCTGCCAGCAAAAACACCCTCAGCATACTGTACCCATAAGGTGCCTCAGAGGGCGCTTTATAGGGCGCCCTATAGGGCACCTTATGGTTACCGTCCATATAAGGTGCACTATACAGTATCCTATGGAGCGACTGATAGGGTGTCCTATAGGGGACATTATAGGGTGCCGTGGCGGATAGTTCACTTTATAATGTGCCCTATGGAGTGCCTTATAGGGTGCCTTATGCGGCACCTTAGGTTACAGCACATGAGGGTGTGTTTGATGGCAGCAATTAATAAAATACAAATAAAGTGCGGCAGGAAACAATACTTATATGTCAAAGCTGATGCCTCAGCCAGTCTTATGTATTAGACACACTGGGGATCAAACTCATGACCCCTGTATCATCAGTCAGTGCCTTCACCATTGTACTACACTGCTATTCCTCTTTGCATGTCAGCGCACCTACTTAAGATTTTCATGCATTTAAATGCACAGTGCTGCCATCAAAAACAGTGCTATGACCTTGCTGTGCCTCATAGGGCACCCTATATGGCGCCCTATAGGCCACCCTTTAAGCAACATTGTAGGGTGCCGTGGCGGACAGTGCCTTTTAAAATGTGCCCTCTGGGGTGCCTTATGCAGCACCTTATGTTACAGCGCTTTGAGAGAGTGCATTTGCTAGCAGCAGTAATTAAAATAATATTAAAAAGCCTCATAATGCAATATTACACATAAATGGTAGTGTCTCAGCCAGCCTTATTCATTGGGCACAGTGGGGGATTGAACCCATGACCCCTGTACCATCTGTCAGTGTCTTCACCATTGTAATGTAGCCCTGCTCCTCTGTTTGCACATCAGCGCGCCTGCTTATGCTTCCTGCGCGCGTTCCTCGTGCGCTACTGTGCGCGGCGCACAAGAGCACGTGGCGCGCGCTAATCCCGTTTTGCTCTATTTTTGACCGGACCGCCCACTCCTTATATGGCATCCTGCAGACTAACGCGGCGCGCACGTTAGGAAACTTTAGTAAACATACCCCTAAGTGTATAGTTTCCATTTGAAAATTTGTACAAGGTGTATAGGTACCTTATCCTGCAGACCTTAAATGTATGTATGAAAATTCAAACTATCTACTTTGAAAAATATTGAGCTGTCAATATTCTGCACATAAATCTATTTATCATAGATACTGTAGATCCTAGTCTACATTCTGATAGAATTGATTGTAATTACAGAAGAGTTAGGGGTATGTTTACTAAAAGCCTGGTAAAGTGCGGGCCGCGGTAGAGTGCGGGTGCCATATAAGGAGTGGGCGTTTCGCGTTGAAGAAGGAAATCCCTGATTTGCATATGCGCTAAGGTGCGCGGTGCCCATATGCGCCCCGCACCTTAGCGCATGAGGTGGCTGCACGGGAGGAATAAGTGGCGTGCTGATATGCAAACAGGAGAGCAAAGCTACAGCACAATGGTTAAGACATTGACCAATGATGCAGAGAGCAGGGGTTTGACCCCCCACAGTGCAGAATGCAGACAGCTGGCTGAGGTTGCTACTTTAGGAGGCATATAAATAATGGGTGTCATAAAGTGGTGCGCTAATGTTTTTGAGGCAATGTACTACTGGGTGGCATAAGTGGCGCATGGATGTTAAAACAAGATGAGCAGTGCCACAGCACAATGGTCAGAACATTGACTAATGGTGCAGGGATCAGGGTTTCAATCCCTCACAGTGCCCAATGAAGACACCTGGCTGAGGTGTTATTTTAGGCAGCATATAAATACTGGGTGGCATGAGGCAGCGCGCTAATGGGCATAAGGCGGTGTGTTGTTTTAGGAGACATCACAATATGGGGGCGGCATAAGGTGGCATGCTGCTGAGCAAACAGAAGAGCAGAGCCACAGCACAATGGTTAAGGCATCTACCAATGGTGCAGGGATCAGGAGTTCAATCCCCCACAGTGCCCAATGAACAAGGCTGGCTGAGGCATTGTGTATTATGGGCATGAGTGCTTTAGGGGGCATGTTATTCTTATGTAATTATCATTACTAGCAAACGCACCCTCAAAGCATGTTAACATGAGGCGCCCCATAAGGCACATTTCAAAGTGCACTGTCCGCCAAGGCACCCTAGAATGTAGCTTATAGGGCGCTTTAGAGGGTGCCGTATGAGGTCCCGCAAGGTCAGAGTACTGTTTATGATGGCAGCACTGTGCAGTTTAAGGAATGAAAAGCATTAGTAGGTGCACTGACATGCAAGGAGGAGCAGCAGTGGAGCACAATGGTTAAGGCACTGACTGCTGATACAGGGGTCATGAGTTTGCTCCCCAGGGTGCCTAATACGTAAGGCTGGCTGTGGCTTCAGCTTTGCAATGTACATATTTTTTCCTGCAGCACCGTATGTTTATTTGATTAATTGCTGCCAGCAAACACGCCCTCACGTGCCGTAAGTGAAGGTGCCGTATAAGGCACCCTATAAGGCACTCCATAGGGCACATGATAGAGTGCACTGTCCGCCATGGCACCCTAATATGTCCCCTATAGGGCACCCTATAAGTTGTGTCACAGGATAATGTATAGTGCCCTATGGAGCGCCCTCAGAGGCACCCTATGGGTACAGTACGCTGAGGGTGTTTTTGCTGGCATCAAAATATGTACATTAACGAAAAATAATGCTGTGGAAAACCCTAGCAAACAACCCCACTGTGGGTTTGAACCCAAGATCTCTGGCTGTACAGGCAGTGAAGTAACCATTGCACTACAGCTGACAGCAAGCTCCTGGCTGGCTGCAAACAGCCTGCATGTCACCACACAGACAGTCTACTGTGCTCACCAGGATAGGGTTAGCCCACCAGTACCCATGATGCACTGCACATGCAAATCAGCTGTCCACAGATGAACACAAAATGGGGAATGCACCCCCACAGCACCTCGGCCTGGTAGGGGGAAGTGACATGGTGCACCCCCACAGCACCTCGCCCTGGTAGGGGGTACTGACCGGGTGTTTTACTGGCACAGAGTACCTACACACCGTCACATTGTGTGTTTACTGAGCTCACTCTGAGTGTGCGATGAGGCGCCTAGGACCAGGTCCACAACACCTTCCATGGCTGATGGAGGCCCAAAGCAGTGTTAATGTGTAAGATAGGTAGTGTCTGCACAAACACTGTCTCAATCAGGTATAGCCCCCATGGACCCCCAGGTGGGACATGTAGCAAACATGGTCTCCTATCAATAGATCCACCCTATACCGCCCTGCAAAGGTGACAGTAGAGGGGAACATAGACCCCTGTCCTGCTGAGGAACAAACAGCCCACAGGGCAGCTCTATACACATCCATAACACAATAGCAGACAGACATTAGACCAGGATATGGTAAGCTGCACCCCACCACTATCTGATATTCTCCTGCAGCAAGCCATCAGCCACTGCACCCTGCTCCATCAGGACACATACCAGCTACAAACAGTCTGCTAGATAGTCCATAGTGCATGCTCTCAGTAAAGATGCATGCACCCAGAACTGGGATGGCAGCATACACAGTAATATCTGTGACTGGGCCCCAAAAGGACACCCATATATATCACATGAGAGAAGTACTAGATAGCACTATGGGGTTGCCTAGCCATACTGTGGTCACTGCACAGTCAGGGTGAGAGTGATCTCTCAGCAGGACATACTGAGGTCACCCTGTCTGTGTAGGTGGTGGCCGGGCACCACAATGTCCCAGTCAGTGCCCTATGCCCTGTGCAGATGCACCCTGGCAAGGCCACCCTGTCCGGCCTACACCCATGGTACCTTGCTCCTCATTATGCACATTGGCAGCCCAATACTGGCAACATTGCTGGCAGTGTGGGCTGTGGAAGGTGTTTGCAGCCACCACACACTGGATAGACAGACAGCCACCCCCACACCTATGCCAGCATTGTGCTACTATAGAGGGGTTCAGCAACCATACCCACCACACCAGTCCTGGACACAGTACATGCATGGATATGGTACTCATTACTGTTAGGGGTCACATTCCAGGGTGGTAAACATTATCAGAGACCAGACCTGCAGCACACACCACAGACATCTGAATGATTGTTATGGTGGAGCTCCATGAACAAGCTGTGCTTTACGTAGGACTGGAGATCTGCCAGTTATCATAGCAACTGCTAGTATTGGGAGATACAGGCAGGGCCCAATGTCCTGCCTCTCCAGGAGGCATTGGCCAATGGGGCCTTTGGGTGTGTGTGGGTATGTCTGGCCCTGTTGGCTGCTGCTCTACGGCAGGGTTTCCCACCGCCAGTCCTGGTGTTCCATTATTAGAGGCCGCATGGAACCTGAATGGTGTGGGGCCCTCCAGGACTGCATTTGGGAGACTCTGCTCTAGGTAATGCGCCTGTTTATGGTGTCTGTGATTGGTGTGTTAAAATATAAGCGTATGACCAATGCATATGTTCTTAGCTATACAGGTTTGTCCTTACTATCATGCTTTAGTTGTGGGAAAAATATGTGGACTGGATTGGCAGTAGCCCCAGCTGGGCTTTGAACCTGTGACCTTCTTTTCCTATACACACTGTTTGTGTGCACTGCACCACCGTGTTGCCACAGATATGATGTGTTCCTTGGGGAGTCCATGACTGTACATCCAACAGAGCCTGTCTGTTGTGGTGGACGGTGCCAGCCTGCACAGGCCTAGGCCACTGTCTGCTGTGGTTTGCAGCCACCGCCCCCTCCACCACCTGTACCCTTCTGCCAACATGCAGACATGTCCCTATTTGGGAGAAACATATGACCTGAGTGAGTTGTAGCACTCCAGGACTGAGTTTGGGGGACTCGGCTGTAGGTAATTCCCATTGTTATGGTTTGTGTGCGGTGTAGGGTAAAATATAAGTGTTGGGACAATGCTTATTTTCTCTGCAATAAAAGTGTGTCTGTACTCTCACTGTTTAGTGGTGGGTAAAACTATGGGGACTGGGTTGGCAGGAGCCCCAGCTGGGATTTGAACCTGTGCCTCTCTGGTCCTACAGGTACTGGCTGTGTCCGCTGCACCACACTGTGGCCACAGAGATAGTGCACTCTCTGGAGATAGGAAACCTGGCCGCAAGAGTCAGACACCCGGCTCTGCACAATTTTACTGTGGGCTCGTTTACCTTGTATGGGGACAAGGGTGCACAAAAAACTCAAATATGCCCTTCAAAAAAGGGGAGAAAGATATAACAACAAGCTGCGCAACAGTGATATCAATGGGCAACCTGAAATACACCCCCAGGAAAGCTCCATTACATTGCAGTGCTTTTGAAAGAGTCTATTTTTTGGGGCTTTTCCTGGGAGTGTTTGTTGTTGTTGCCCATTAATAGCACTGTTTCCCAGATGGATTATAATTTATTTGGAATTTGTTGTGGTCATTTTCAATTTATATTTGCGATTTACTTCTGTGCACATGTATCACACTGCTCACGTCTTTTAGGTTTCCCCGCTTTTGCTGTAAATTGCTGACGTAAATGGTTTCTCTTCCCTTTAAATGCGCTCTACCGCGAGTGTTTCACTCCGCGGTAGTTTTTACATGTAAATTCGGCCCCGCTCCTGTGCGGGGAGCCTCTCCCCTCCCACTCTCCACCCATTGACCCCATCTCACCGCCCCTCGGGGGCCTTCCTCCGCCCTCCGTTAGCCTTTCCCCGCCTCTATCGCACATCAGCGCACCGCAAACGTGCGCGTTTTCGTCGCACGTGTGCGGGGCCCGTTAATGTGATGCGCACGCGTGCGGGGCACTTAAGAGCACTTAAATGCATCATTTTAGAGCGCTCAAGTGCGCCCCGCACAAGTGCGCAGTTTAGTAAACATACCCCTTAGAATTGTTTAAATGGAAATGGGGATGACAGTTATATGTAAAAGCAAACTTGATATTAGGTTAACATTCACATTTGGGACAATCCATATTTTTTCAGAAAGCACAGATGTGTCAAATAAATGTGACTAAACAAATTATCTACATGTATTTTATTTATTTATTTAACAAGTTTTCTATACTGATTTTTCTTGTATTCAATGCGGTTTACAGTGAACAAATAAACTGAAAACTTTACATAGAACAAGGGAGTTAAACTTGGAGTTAATAGGGTCAACAATCAATGTTAATTACCTGGTAAATATACTTCAGATTGTGAGATCTGTTGTCACTGTATGTTTGGGAACATATAAAATTAAAGTCAATATAGGATAGCTAGAACCGTCTAGACGGGTGTGAGTTGGTCCATCTTTTATTTGGTGGGTGTGTGTCCAAGGGTGATATTAGGTGTCTGGTCCATAGTATTCCAAAAAGAGGTGTGTTTTTATATGTAGCTTTACTGAAGTCCCAGAAGTCGTTGATAATTGTTATGTCCTCGGGAAGTAGTTCCAGAGAGATGGAGTGTATATTGAAAAGGCTCTGTGACAAGTTGTCTGTTTTGCTTTTGTTTTGTTCTTTGATATTATCAATAGGTTTCTATTGGTTTTCTATTTGAATCTGTTTTCAGGGTCTTTGCTGATGAGTGTTTGTAGGATGGCCGATTGTACGTCTGGGGCTGGTGGACTGAACGGGGAACTTATTCCACCTCTGAGGTGAAATAAGTTCCCCTAGTCGGGAGGATCGGGCAGGCCCAGGGCCCAAAAGAGGTGGCAGGGAGCAGAGGACATTCCCCACAGCCCGACCCTGGCCTTAGGAGGCTGGATCGGGGGTCAGGCTGCAAAGAATGCAGCATTTTTACTGGCGGTCAGGAATCGCGACTTTTGAATGGAGCCATAGTACCATGGCAACCAGACAACATGGCGCCACAGCTCCATTGGAAAGCCCTGACTGAGCTATCTGGGCAAGGCCTGTACATGAAGGCCGACCTGAATCGGGATCCTGGCCTGCACGTACAGGCCTGGATGCAATTCTGATCCCATGGGGCTAGACATTCCCTGCATGATCAGAATCCCGGCTAATTCTGTGCATCTGGTTCCAACCGGGCGCACAGAGGGCCGGGACATCCAGGTCTGAATCTGCCCCATTATGTCTATCTGGTGTTCCTGAATGTAGTTAGTGATGATGTGGAATTTATTTCAAATGGATCGGGCATTGATCATGGCACATTTCAGGGAAGGGAGGGTAAGGTGATCATTCTTGGGTTCGTTTATTCGATTTGAAGGGTTAATTTGAAGTAGTCTGTTGCATCTCTTATTTGTTGTGTTGTGGTTGGTTGTCTAGCAACCCATCGCCTTCCTTGAGGTAAAACAGGAAACAAACATAGAGTAGGTTGAATAGATGAGACATTTAATGCTACCCTGTGGTACACGTCTATTGAAGCTTAACAGGTGTTACTTAAACAGTAGAAAAAGTTGGAATACCCAGCTTTCATGAGCTGTGATCAAATCCTAAACATGATAGGAATATGACTGAAAGCTGGAGAATGAGAGAGCAAGTGGGAATATTTTATAATGTTGACAGTTACAGTATATGCATTTAAGCATTAGTCCTAAGATGCCCCTCACTTCTGTTCCTAGAATAAATTTGTTGAGGGCAGCCTTCAATGCGATGCTGAATGCATAAATATATTTGTAGAAATTATACAGATATCTTTGGGAGTAAATTCATAAGCTCTTGTTACATGTAGAGTAGCATTTTAGGTCTAGAAATAGGCAGTTATAAACCGCTCCAAGCTAAAACCACATAAAAGTCTGAAATCCTGACACAAGGCTTTATGAACTCTGGGGGTCATTCTGCCCCGCAAATAGCAGGGATGGATGGACGCCACGGCACAGCAGCTGCATTCAGGAGCCTGACAGAGGTAGCCAGGCAAGTGGCTGTGTGTGTAGGCTGAACAGAATCGGGTCCCAGCCTGCACGTTCAGGCCCTAGACCCGATTCTGATCCCGTGGGCAATTCTAGCCCCCAGGGGATCAGAATTGGGTCTGCCTCTGGGCATCCCAATTCTGATCGGCTGCACAGAGGCCTGGACACCCACATTGGAATGTGCCCCCACATGTGTAGGCATTCCCAAAGATGGAAAATGGGCAGTGTTGTGAGAAATGAAGTATGTTATAAAATACAGGTCCAATATTCAGTGGCAGTGGCTAGCCCATCTAACTTGGCTAGCCACTGCTGTTGAACCCTAAACCTGGATATTCAATGCTGGGCCCCATATCCAGGCCCAGGCATTGAATATCTGGGTTGGTCGGATTGCTGGAAAACTAACCATGCAGCAGCGATCTTCAGCTATTGCCCTGTTAGTTTCTGTGGCTAAGTTAAGCTAGCCGTATCTGTGTCTGACTTTCGCCGCATGTCGGTAACTCAGCAGTGACTCAATATTGCCATTGCCCAGTTATCAACAGGTGCTGCCCGAGAACACCCCAGGAATACCCTGATGCTAATTGGTATGAATATCTCCCCCATATGTATGTAGGTGAGGATCTTAGACTTTAGGAAGACTAACTTTGCGAAGATGGGCCAATACCTCAGGGAGTCGTTAGTGGGATGGGAACAGCTGGGGGATGTAGAAAAACAGTGGGCAAAACTGAAAGGGGGTATTTTAAGGGCAACCAACCTTTTTGTTAAAATGGTAAATAAAGGCAAAAGGAAAAGGAGACCGCTATGGTTTTCGAAGGAAGTAGCTAAAAAAGTGAAGAAAAAGAGGGAAGCCTTCATGAAATACAAGAGATCACAGAGAGAGGAAGACAGGCATCTGTATTTGGAAAAACTTAGAGAAGCTAGCAAAGTAGTCAAGAAGGCAAAGATTCAAAAGGAGGAGGAAATAGCCAATGCAATAAAATGGGGGGGGATAAGACATTTTTCAGATATATTAGTGAGAAGAGGAAGGGCAAAAGTGGTATTGTCAGACTCAAGGGTGCAGGGGGGGAATATGTAGAAGCTGATAAGGATAAAGCTATTGAAAGCTATTGAAATCCAAACCGCAAATAACACAAGTGCCATGGTCAGACCATCATCAAATTGAACTCTCCATACTTCTCCCCTCAAGACCTGACCAGTCTCGACCTGACCATGCAGCACAACAACGGAAATGCTTCCAAAAATACAACAAAGAAGCTCTCCTTGAATCCGTAACAAACCACATGAATACTGACCTCTCGGACCTCGAGCTTCTGGCAAAACTCTGGAACACAGGAATCGAGGCTACCTCAAAACCCACCTGGAGTCACCCAAGGAACCCTACTACAACCAAATCGGAACCATGGTACACCACAACCCTACGGGAACTTAAGCAGAACCTGAGAAAACAAGAGCGAAAATGGAGAAAGCTTAAAACCGAGGAACTCAGGAAGGATTACCTCAGCCTCCTGGCAACATACAAGAACGCAGTCAACCAGGCAATGAAAATGCACCATACAAACACACTCAATAAAGCCCTCAACAGACCCAGGGAGCTTTTTGCCCTCGTCAAATCGCTCACTAAGACTTCGCAGGACAACGATCCCAGCAGTTCCATAACTGCCCAACGGCTAGCAGATCATTATGCCAGCAAACTCAGCCCCACGGCACCTGCACTCTTCACTCCAAACCTGGACTCAGCTAACTCACAGCAAAAATCCAACACACAGGGAAAACCTGCCCGGGGCGGAATATGGTCAACTTTCTTGAGAGTGGATGACCAGCAGATAAAAGACATCATCACCAACCTAAAAACCACAACCTCCCCCCTTGACCCCTGTCCAGCCTCCTGGATCAAGGCAACCAAGCAAGACTTGGCACAGCACATCTCCCACATAGTGAACCTCTCACTAATGCAAGGACTCATGCCATCCCTTCTCAAGAAGTCTCTCATACGTCCCATTTTGAAAAACAAGACACTCAACAAGGACGACCCAACCTCATACCGCCCAATCTCAAGCATATCCTTCCTCGCCAAGATTATTGAAAAGGCAGTACAACAGCAACTACAGGACCACATCGATGACGCAAACGCCCTTGATGTGCATCAATACGGGTTTCGGCAACATCACGGCGTAGAAACACTCCTGTTAGCTCTACTGGACAACCTACTCAAAGGCCTGGAAAACAAGAGCAAGATGTATATGCTCATATTCATAGATATATCGGCTGCTTTCGACTCAGTACATCACCTCACATTACTAGAGCGACTCGAGTCCATAGGCATCTCAGGAACCCCACTAAAATGGTTCTCCTCATACATAACAAACAGAATGCAGCAGGTCCAATTCAACAATGATAAAGCAACCCCCTTCCCGCAAACGCAAGGTATTCCACAAGGCTCCGCCCTCTCCTCCCTCCTTTTCAACCTATACCTACAACCTGCATGCAAAATTTTCCAGGACCACAACATCAACTACCATATCTACGCGGATGACCTCATGCTGTACACACAACTAGACGTAAATAGCCCAAACCTCAGCAACCTTGAAAAATGTCTACTCGAACTGCAAATCTGGCTTCAACACAATAATATGGCCATTAACCACAAGAAAACAGAAGCAATGTGTATCTCCAGGAAACCTGGATTCGTGCCCCCAACAACGGTCACCATGAACAATAACAGCTACAACATCAAAGCAGAGATAAAATATCTAGGAGTAATGCTGGACAGCAACCTAAATATGGACAAGCATCTGCGGATTACCAACCGCGCTATATTCCACAAATTAAGAGTCCTGCAGCCCTTACGTAGCATACTTGATCATGCCGACTTCAGATCTGTCGCTCAAGCCCTCATCATACCACACCTGGACTATTGCAATGCCATACTGCAAGGCCTACCAAGAAAAACTATAAATATTCTGCAAATGGCTCAAAACGTTGCGGCCAGAATCATTATGCAAAAAAGGCTCTCCGACCACATTACACCTGTCCTAATTGAACTACATTGGCTCCCCATCACGGCCCGCATACAATACAAATTATTAGTCACTACTTTCAAACTCATCCAGAATGTAGCGCCCTCACATCTCAATAGCCTACTATCCAACCTACCCAACAACAGAAGCAGAAGAACAACAAACCTCAACACCCTCTGTCTCCCGAAGTGCTTCAGAAAGGTTAATGCCTGCACCAGTAACAGGGCTTTCTCATTTATAGCTCCAACACTCTGGAACCGGTTGCCAAGTGAACTGCGTGCAATCTGTGATCTAAAAGACTTCAGAAAAAAGCTTAAAACGCACCTCTTCCAATCACATTTCAATTTAACCCCTTGAAATGCTTTCAGGCATGTGCATAATGTATATAACGATCCTATGTGAAGTCTTAATAGTCAGGCTTGTGTAAATATGTATATTTTGTACTTTATGTAAAATCTAACATCAATCAACTGTAAATCTGTAATCCTGCTTGCTGTGTGCTACCCCCCCCCCCTAATCGCACTGTACACACCCCTAATCTCTGGCCTGTACAACCAACCTTTCCATGTATAGAAACCGCTGCTGATCGCTGGAAGCAGCGAGATACAAATTGTACACAAATAAATAAATAAATAAATAAAAGCGGAATTGCTTAACAAATATTTTTGTTCTGTGTTCACAGATGAAGAACCAGGAGCAGGACCTCAGAAAACACCCACAAATAAGAACAGAAGCGAGGGACATCTTGAACAATTTTCAGAAGACTGTGTTCGTGAGAAACTAGCTCAACTTAAAGTAGACAAAGCGATGGGACTGGATGGGATACACTCTAGAATACTGAGGAAACTTGGGGACGTTCTAGCAACTCCACTGACTGACCTTTTCGATGCCTCGTTGGAGTCGGGAGTGGTGCCAAAGGACTGGAGAGAGGCTCATGTGTTGCCTTTACACAAAAGCGGAAGTAAGGATGTGGTTGAAAACTACAGGCCGGTTAGTTTAACTTCGGTGGTGAGTAAATTATTGGAATCGCTGCTGAAAGAGAAAATAGTGAGGTTTCTGGAGTCCAGCAGATTACAGGATCCGAGGCAGCATGGATTCACCAGAGGCAGGTCTTGTCAGACAAATCTGATTGATTTCTTTGACTGGGTGACCAGGGAGTTAGACCGAGGGAGAGCTCTAGATGTGGTGTATTTAGATTTCAGTAAAGCCTTTGACACTGTTCCTCACAGGCGACTTATAAACAAACTGAGCACCCTAGGGATGGACCCTAAAGTTACTGCTTGGGTTAGAAATTGGTTGGGTGGGAGGCGACAAAGAGTACAAGTAAATGGAGCTCACTCTGAGGAGAAGGATGTTACCAGTGGTGTGTCCCAGGGATCTGTCCTTGGTCCGATTCTTTTTAACATCTTTGTTAGTGATATAGCGGAAGGGCTGTCGGGTAAGGTTTGCCTCTTTGCAGATGATACCAAAATCTGCAATAGAGTAGACACCCAGGAAGGTGTAGATAACATGAGGAGGGATCTAGCTAAGCTTGAAGAATGGTCTAGAATTTGGCAGCTGGGATTTAATGTTAAAAAATGTAAGGTCATGTATTTGGGCTGCAGCAATCCAAGGGAGCAATACAGTATAGGAGGTGAAGTACTTTTGTCCACTAAAGAAGAGCGGGACCTAGGCGTGGTTGTGTCTGATGATCTTAAAGTAGCTAAACAGGTAGAAAAGGCGATGGCAAAAGCTAGAAGGATGCTTGGGTGCATACGGAGAGGAATGGCTAGCAGAAAAAAGGAGGTGATAATGCCTCTGTATAAGTCTTTGGTGCGACCTCATTTGGAGTATGGTGTGCAATTCTGGAGACCGCACCTTCAAAAGGATGTGAACAGGATGGAGTCGGTGCAGAGGGTTGCTACTAAAATGATTAATGGGCTTCATTATAAAGCATATGAGGACAGACTTAAGGATCTTAATATGTACACCTTAGAGGAAAGGCGAGATAGAGGTGATATGATTGAGATGTTTAAATACCTCCGTGGCATAAATGTTCAGGGAGAGAGCTTCTTTCAATTGAAAGCAAATTCTGCTACAAGGGGACATGGGATGAGGGTGAAGGGAGATAGATTCAGGAGTGATATGCGGAAATATTTCTTTACAGAAAGAGTAGTGGATCCATGGAATAGTCTCCCAGTGGAGGTGGTAGAGATGAGGACAGTAACTGAATTCAAAAAAGCATGGGACCAACACAGGGGATCTCTAAAGGTAAAAAGTGGACTGTTGTAGTTGTTGTTATGGAAGGACAGTCTAGATAGGCCATGTGGTCTTTTTCTGTCATCATGTTTCTATGTTTCTATGCAAATATTAGTGGATCATTTGCTCATGCCTCAGGGCAGGTACAAATATCTGCATTCACTTTCTGGTGGGACGTTTATAATGTCACAGAGGCACATGTATTACTTTTATAAAATAGATGTAACATATGTGCCCATGTGTCTTCACAACCTGAGTGTCCTGTTATAACATTTCCCTCTTTATGCCAACGTATTTGTGTAAGCTGGACTGCTGTGTATGTCTTCCTAAACTTATACTGAGACGTTATCTGTATAAAGCTAAGACTGCGTTTAATGTAGTCCATATATCCAGATTGTGGCTGAATATTACTGCTTTTTGGATAAATGTAGGCTGTTCCCCAGAATGATTCTGGCCCTTCCTAGAATTATATTGACTTATATAGCCAAAATGTATTAATAAAAGCCCTTATTCTGCTATCATCAAATGCTGGCCGCAAAAATGTGTTTGTATGTCCTCCCATTACACAGGTACACTACCAAAAAACTGCCTCCAGTTTTGCAACTGATTCCTATAGATTTTGGGGTGCTGAATCCAGAAAAAATAGCCAAAATGTTCCATCACGTCACGTTTTCTTGCAAAATTAGATTTCTTACCCATATAAGGAATGTTCACATAATTTCTTTTTAGCCGACTGCAGTTTATTTTCTTGGCCCAAAATAGAGGTTGTAATGGTTAACTAACTAGAAACACTCCCTCATGATATTTTAGAGTGTTTTGTATTCATTTTATACATTAACAGGACAATTGGGAGGCGGGGGGCTAAATCCAGTACTCGCGCTGGCGCATGTTCTTTCCTGTTCGCCTCGCCTCGTTCGCTCGCTCAAACACGGTGGTTGCGACATGAACGTTCCTGTCAAATTTCAGTTTCTTGCAAGTTCATTATTACCTTTTGTTTGCTCAGTCGTAATCCAGCTTTATTCCGAAGTGGTTCACTACAGTTGTAGTTTGCAGTGCTGTGTATTTGTGATGGCTCACAGAGCCAGAGGTTGCGTCAACTCTCCAGACAGTTTTTGTTTTATCTGTGGGGAATATACCGTGAAAAAGCGGCAGAGGAACATTTCTGCATTTATTAAAAAAGTATATTTCGCCTATTTCGGTTTGAAGTTAGGCGATCAAGACAAACCGTGGGCTCCTCACAAAGTGTGCAAGACATGTGAGGATGAAAGGTAAAAAACAAGCATTTCGTTTTGGAATACCTATGATGTGGCGTGAACAAAGAGACCACAGCAGTGACTGCTATTTTTGCTCTTGCATTGTGAAGGGATACAACTTAAAAAATAAGAACGTAATAAGTTACCCCAACCTTCCCTCAGCAATTAGGCCTATGCCTCATAGCAACGAAGTACCTGTGCCTGAACCACCAAAATCTTTGGATCATATTTGTGTGGACGGTTCTGATCATTATGAGACTCATCAGATGGCTTTTCCCGATGAGTCCAGTACTTCCGAGTTTGAAACTGAACCAGATCCGAAACCTGAACTTTTCTCTCAAGCTGAATTGAATGATTTAGTCCGGGATTTAGGACTCCCAAAAGATGCTGCCCAACTGCTAGGTTCTCGGCTTAAACAGAAAAATCTATTGTCACCAGGAACAACTTTTTATTGGTACCGCAACCGCGAGACACAATTTTTGAAGTATTTCAGCAGAGAGGAAGATTTGGTATTTTGCAACGATATATACGGAGTGATGGAAAAGTTTAAACTCAAGTATGATCCTGCTGAATGGCGGCTGTTCATTGATTCGTCAAAAGACAGCATAAAAGGTGTTCTTCTTCATAATGGCAACACATTCGCTTCAGTTCCTATTGCTCACTCTGTTATTCTCCAAGAAAAATACGAGAATTTGGCCCTGATTCTTCAGAAGATTCGTTATGATGAGCATAAGTGGATGATTTGTGGAGACTTTAAAATTCTATCCATGCTATTAGGGCAGCAATCCGGTTTCACCAAATATCCCTGCTTCCTTTGCTTGTGGGATAGCCGGGCCCGAGACCTACACTGGGGGAAAAAAGACTGGCCAATTCGGGAGTATTTGAGACCCGGTGAGAAAAATGTTCTTCATGAGAGCTTGGTACCTCGTGATAAAATTCTATTACCACCTCTCCACATTAAGTTGGGTCTCATTAAGCAATTCATCAAGTCCCTTCCAAAAGATGGTGAGTGCTTTCAGTACCTTTGCTCAAAGTTCCCCCGACTTTCTGAAGCAAAGCTAAAGGAAGGAGTGTTTGTTGGCCCTGATATAAGGAAACTCATTTCAGATGGAGCATTCGCTGAAACGATGTCTGAGAAGGAAAAAGAAGCCTGGGATTCCTTAAAGGATGTTGTTCTCAAATTCTTGGGGAACAGGCGGGATGAGAACTATAAGGATATTGTTGCCAGGATGCTCAATGCCTTCAAAGAACAAGGCTGTAACATGAGCCTGAAAGTCCATTTCTTGCACTCCCATGTGAACTACTTTCCCGAAAACTTGGGGGCGTACAGTGAAGAACAAGGTGAAAGGTTTCACCAGGACATCAAGGACGCAGAGAGAAGGTACCAAGGAAGATGGAACACCACTATGATGGCTGATTTCTGCTGGTTGCTGCTGCGGGAAACCCCAGATGAAAAATACGCCAAGCAGCGCACCAAGAGAAGCATTCGGGGGAAGAAGAAACGGGCCCACCAGGAGATTGATTGACCCAAGAATGACTTTAAAATCTAAACTGTGTTGACAAATATCGTGTTTTTACTAAACTTTGAAATAAAAATTTGCTAGTTATTACCACAGTGTCGGATCTCATTTATTAGAATTTTATTTTCACACCATCAGGTGTTTGTCTTCATGTATTGCAATGGTGCGGTTTGCGTTTTCTATTCTTACATACATACCTGTACAACATTTTTTGCACATTTCTTTGCTTTGCTTTGTGTCTAACCTCGCTCTTATATGCTCAATGTTTGTGCACATGTATGTGGCTGTTTTAAGTGCAGACAATTTTGCTACCATCACAGTGTGTTTTGTTGACATTACTCTATTCTTATGTGCTGCCTTGTTACAATTTTCTTTATTCTTATTTGAATAACTACTAAACAATTAGTATAAAGAATTCATCCAAGAAACTTTTATCTCGATCGCACTCAATCTGAAACCTTCACCTCAAACTGCTAACCCAATGTAGCAAAAAATCTGTACGTGATGGAGCAAATTGGTTACCAGATTTGGATTCAGCGCACCAAAAAACGTAAAAATCAATCGAAACATTAGAGGCAGTTTAAAAAAAAAATTTTTTAGTGTACCTGTGTTATTTATTATGCATAGAATCCCATAATACTTAGGGAACTAATCATGAGTGAAAAAATAGCCTTCTCACAGAAATCTGTTTTTTAATTGTGCCATTGAGTCAAGGCTGGCTCCTGGTAACCCAGCAGTTTTTGGGTTTTCTTGGCAAGGTATGACCGGAAGAAGATTGCCAGGCCTTGAAGGTTAAAGTGACCTGCTCAAGACCACAAGGAGCAGAGCTGGTCCTACCACTGAGCGACTCTGTTCTTTGCACATGGCCCCACTTTTGAACCCCTATTGACTTATGCAAATGAGGCCCCGCGATCAGTCTCTTTACATGGGCACACTTCCATTTGCATCCCCCTCAGGCCATGCCTGACAAGGACTGTCAGTGGGAATTGAACCCAGGCCACTGCTCTAACCACCAGGCTATTTCCTCCATTCTAGACAGAAATCTGTATAGAGGTTTAAGCACCTAGTAAACTAACAAAGGTGAGGCAAGTTGGACCACTGGCTTAGATGTAGCCTGGAAATGGGAAAAGAGCAACATAAAGAGGCTACTGGAGTCAAAGGAGAGACAGGGCTTAGAAACACACTCTAGCTGAAACCACATTCTCCATCACTGTCACCACCGCTACTGAGCCCAGGATTGACCCCAACAGCTTCTCCCACTCAGGCTGCAAGGTAAGGAGAAGGAGCAATGGCGTAAAGGAAGACATTCATGCAGGGAAAGTGCAAGTGGAGCCCTGGTACATCATATTTATCTATTGCCCTGTAAATATTTATATTTAGTGGAACTGCTCCTGAAATACCAGCACAAATGTACATATGGTGACCTCCATATCACAATTCTGCTCTCCATGTCCTATCTAAAATATATCTTCATATATATAGGGGCCTGATATTGGCATCTATATATATAATTTGTGTCCTCCTTGTGGAACACCACAACCCTCCCCACTTAGTGTGGAAGGAGTGGCTCAGTGGTTGGGAAAGGTCACCTCAGGCCAGAAGGCCAGGGGTTCAATTCCCACATGGGGACAAGCAACTTCAGGCTGGAGGGACTGGGGTCTCTAGTCCCATGGCCACTCCTTGTGGCCTTGGGCAAGCCACTTAACCCTCCATTGCCTCAGGTACACTTAGATTGTGAGCCCTTCAGGAACAAGGGAATAAAAAGTACCTGTTAGTATACATGTGAACCACACTGATTCTAAAGAGCACAGTATAAAAAAGAAATAATAAATAAACTGAATATTGATATTCCAGCTGATGTATTTTTGATAAAACTGCATTTAGGCATTCAGCACGGCACTGAACATCTAAGTGCTATTTAAATATTGACCCATAAAGACATTCTAATATGATCAACAAAGAATATAAATAACCCACCTCATCAAATTACACCCACCATTAATATGTTAATCAAGACATACAACTCGAGGTTGAAACATATAGCAAGACATTCCCCACAACTCCATAAAGTCCCCTAAAAGACAAAAGTCAAAATTAATAATTTAACTAACCTTTTAAGAGATTTATAATTTGCCTAGTGTCTTCCAAGTTATTGGGAGAGCATGCCACAACAGGGGGGCAATGCCGAGGAAGCTCTTCTATGAGTCCTGGTTAATTTAGCTATTGGCAATGGAGATGGTCATAAAAATGCCCAGTCTTGAAAGTGTGGGATCTGCTTGAAGTACAAATCTACAAGCACTCTATCAAGCAATATGCAACTGATCCATTTCAAATTGGAATACAAAGGATAGAAGTTTGAATTTACCTCTGTATTCTATCAGTAACTAGTGGAGTGTAGGGGATCATTGGTAAATATGAGAACAGCAGCAAAGCTCTATAAGTCAGGCCACCACTATTGGAGTATAGTCTGTAAACCTTTTGGTAAGTATACAAAAAAGGAATTACAATAATTTAGGGGTATGTTTACTAAACTGCGGTAATCGTACATAACGCGCGTTATGTAACGTTAACGATCATTAGCGCATCATAACGCGTGTAATGATGCGCTAACGATCGTTAACGTTACATAACGCACGTTATGATGCGCTAACGATCGTAATGCTCCGTGGCGCAGTAAAACACCGCAGAAGGTGGAGAGAGGGAAGAGAGAAGGGGTCAGTGGGCGGAGAGTGGGCGTGGAGAGGCTCCCCTCACACTAACGTGCTGATTTTCAGAGCTGAATTCCAACGCGAATGAAAACCTGCCGTTAAATGCACATTACAGGGGAGAGAAACCATTTCAGTGTCAGCAATGTACAGCCCAGGCAGAGAAACCAAAAACAAGTGATAAGTGTAATACATGTGCACAGAACAAAAGGGCACAGAAACACTGAAAATGACCCCAACAAACTGGAAAAAAACAATAACCAAGATGGCCAATAGTGGTATCAATGAGAAACATCAACCCCTCCCCCCCCCCGAGTAAGCTCCATAGAACAGATATAAATCGTGGAAGGGTCTATACTCCGTCCCCATACAAGGTGAATGAGCCCACAGTGAAATAGCGTTGCTCAGGGTTTTCCCCACCATCGGACAGGGTTCCTATGGCGTGCACATGTCCCTCAAGATCAGGGTGGGCATGTCGGAACGGCAACTGGACAGATGCCGAAGAAGGGGATACAGAGGGCCACAGGCGGCACATGCTGTGGTGGAGCTGGGCCACAGTGCGGACTAGGGTGATGCCTAGGTGGCCCATATGAATGTTGAAACAGTGGAGCAGCCAGACAGCAACTGCTGAAGGCCCAACATGGGCACGAGTGTATTTCCGAAAAGTGTCACAGGGGATAGTACCCAACAGCTACCCCCAAGGGCACGGAACATTGGCAGGTGGGGCTGGGGGGGAGCGTGGACGTCTATGCAGGCACCCCTACCCCATAACCCACACCATAGGCAGCCGCCTACCTGCACACTGGATGGCCTGAGACTGTGCACCACCAGCTCCACCAGCAAAAGGGCATGACAGCATGGTGGCTGAGGGATACTGGTGGTGGAGGGGGCAGTGGCAGCTGGCCAGAGCAGACCGTGGCCTAGCCCTGTGTAGGTGGGTGCCATGCACTGCAACAAACAGGCCCTGTCTGACCAACAGTCATGGTATCACCAGGGAATGCACCATCTCTGTGATAACATGGTGGTGCAATGCACAAAACCAGTGTATTCAGAAGCAGAAGATCACAGGTTCAAGTCCCAGCTGTGTTTTCCACCAACCCAGTCCTCATATTTTACCCACTACTATAACGTGCTAATACAGACAGAACCGTTCTTGCAGATGACGTAAACATGCCCAAAACACCTACATTTTACCCTACAGAGCACAGACACCATAAACATGCACATTACCTAGAGCAGAGCCTCCCAAATGCAGTCCTGGAGGGCCAAACACCATTCCGGTTCCATGCTGCCTCTGATAAAGATGCCTGTGCTGCATTTCTATGCGCCACCCCAATGGTATGCAGATATATCTCATGCATATTCATGAGGGACAGCATGAAAACCTGAACAGTATTTGGCACCACAGGACTGGAGTTGGGAACCTCTGCGGTAAAGCAGCAGCCAACAGGGGCAGACACACCCGCACCCACAGGCCCCATTATCCAAAGCCTCCTGGAGAGGCAGGATTTTGGGCTCTGCCTGCATCTCCCAATACTAGCACTTGCATACCTTAGTAATGCCACCCTAAACCTGGGAATATGGTACACATCTATCAAAAGGTTGCTATGATTACTAGCAGATAGCAATTCCTAGGTTAAGTACAATTTTCTGAGTGAGCTGCATCATAGCAACCTTTCTGATGTCTGTGGAGTGTGCTATAGGTCTTGTGTCTGACAGTGTTTACCAACCTGGGGAGTGACTCCTACAGTATTGCGTACCATAGCCATGCCTGCACTGTGCCCAGGACTGGTGTGGTGGCCTGGGCTGCCCAACACCTCTATAGTTGCACAATGCTGGCATAGGTGTGGGGAGCGTGTGTCTGTCTATCCAGTGTGTGGTGGCTGCCAACACCCTCCACAGCCCACACTGCTAGCACTGTTGCCAGTATTGGCCTGCCAATGTGCATAATGAGGAGCAAGGTACTGTGTGAATAGCCTGGATAGGGTGGCCTAGCCTGGCCGCATCTGCACAGGGCATAGGGCAATGGCTTGGACATAGTAGTGCCCGGTACCACCTGCACGGACAGAGTGTCCACAGCATGTCCTGCTGGGAGGTCACTCTCACCCTGACTGAGCAGTGACCACGGCATGGCTAGGTTCCCCCATAGTGCTGTATAGTATTTCTCTTATGTGATATTTATGGGTTCTCTTTTGGGGCCTGATCACTGACTTATCTGCTTGGTGTGTATGCTGCCCTCCCAGTTTTGGTTACACGCATCTTCTCCGGGACCATGCATTATGGACTAGCTAGCAGACTGTTTGCAGCTAGTATGTGTGTTGCTGGAACACCTTGCAGTGTGCAGCGGCTGGAGGCTTGCTGCTGGGGAATGTCAGAGGGGGGGTGCAGCTGTGCATTTCCAGGCCTTCTGTCTGCTATTGCTTAATGGATGTGTACAGCTCTGCATTGCCTGCCCTGTAGGGTGTTTGATCCCTAGCAGGACTGGGGTGATGGTCCCCTCTACTGCCACCATTGCAGGGGGGTAGAAAGTGGATCTGTTGGTGGGAGATCCTGTCCCCCACCCTGAGCCCCAAAGGGTGCGTTGGGTGGTGGTATGTAATCTCCCTTTGGGTCCCAACACCCCCTTTCACTTACATCATGTGATCATGGCACCCACACAGGGTATGCACTTTTCTGGGTGCATCATAGTCCACAAGGGCTAGATGTGACATACAGATGAACACAGGCATATCCTAGGAGTGTTTGCAAGGACTACCTATCACACATTGGCACTGATGGGGACCTGCAGCATAGCCTATCTCAGCAAAGTCAGGTGCTGTGAGAATGGTTCTGGGCACCCTACCTCTCCCTCAGGGTGAGCACAGGACCCGCACACTGTGACGATCTGTTGCTACTCTGTGCCACTAACACATACCGTCGGCACCCCCTACCAGGCTGAGCTGCTGTGGGGTGCATACCCCATCTTGTGATCATCTGTAGACTGCTGATTTACATGTGCTGTGCATCCTGGGTACGGATGGGTTGCCCTATCCTAGTAACCAAAGCAGAATGTGGGTGTGGTGCCGTGCCGTCCTCCTGTAGCCAGCTAAGTGTTTGTTAGCAGCTCTAGCCCACTGGTTACTTCACTGCCCGTGGAACCAGAGGTCATGGGTTCAAAACCCACAGTGGGGTTCATTGATAGGGCTGTCTTTGGCATTGTCTATTTTTATTGTATATTAGTTCTGCCAGCAGAAACACCCTCAGGGTACTGTCACCTTAGGGTGGCTCATAAGGCGCCTTATACGGCGCCCTATAAAGCGCCTTATAAGGTGCCTTATATGGTATCCTATAGGGGACATTATAGGGTGCCTTGGCAGACAGCGCACTTTATAATGTGCCCTATGGAGTGCCTTCTAGGGTGCCTTATGTGGCACCTTAGGTTACGCCACTGTGAGGGTGTGTTTGCTGGCAGTACTATTAAAGTACAACTAAACTTCCTCACTGCCCAATACTTAACCCTTTCCAGGCCAAGCCCAAAACTTTCGGGATCCAAACTTCTGCCTAAATATTCCTATCAAATGGTATATAATACATGACCATGGCAGAGGGAACGTCACTATTGGAACATATTGAATAAGACGGGTACAATTTTCCTGACATATGCAAACATTAACCCGGCTGCAGAATGTGGATTAAAATATTATAGTAGGCCTTCAAAGGGTTACACATGACACCTTAGCCAGCCTTATTCATTAGGCACACTGGGGAATCAAACCCATGACCCTTCTACCATCAGTCTGTGTAGTAACCTTTGTGCTACAGCACTGCTTCTGTATTTGGGTGTCTGCGCGCCTTCTTAAGCTTAACGCGCAGTAACGCGCCCTGTAACGATCGTTGCTGTGCGGCGCCTTATAACGCGCGTTATCGGTAACGATGTACCACCCATGTCCTTTTTTGCCATTTCTTCCACTAACGCGGCTCCTAAAGCGAATCACACTAACGCAGTTTAGTAAACATACCCCTTAGTCTATTTGCAATTTCATTCAGTATAGCTAAATCAACAAATTCTAGTGAGGGCTTTAATTGATGAGGTTGTCTTAAATGAAAACAAGATTCAGCTGTGTTGCTAATATGAAATCTCAAAAGTCTAGTAGCTAATGATAGGCTGAGGACCAGAGAAGCAAGGTTCAAATTTTCCTGATGCACTCTGTGACCTTCAGTCGTCACTTCATCTTCTGTTGCCTCAGTAACCTGATCAATGCAATGTACAGTAACACACATTAAATAACCCAAACTCTATTTTTTTTCAATGGGGCTTATTTACTAACCATGCACTTAACTCAAATTAACATGTATTAAATTGTATTAACATGCATTAAATAAGGCCATTAGATTGTAAGCCCTCTGGGGACAGGTAAGTACCCATTGTATCTGAATGTAACTTGGCTTGAGCTACCCATAAAAAGATATGAACTTAGTCCAAATTAATAGTTTGGCGATAACGGATACTCCCAATATGCAGACCATATCTATAAAGCAAAGATCTGCTCCAACTCCTCTACTGAACTGTGGCTTCATAAGCAACAGAATGGAATGGGTCACTGGGATATGGCCCAACCAATATTTTGCCCCATGTAGCATCGGCAACTAGAGAGCTTGAGTGGCAAATGAGGAAAGGCAGGAGAGGGGTGATATGATAGATACATTTAAATACCTCTGTGGTATAAATGTACAGGAGGTGGCCCTCTTCCAGTTGAAAGGAGGCTGTGGAACGAGGGGTCATAGGATGAATGTAAAAAGGGGTAGAGTCAAGAGTAATCTTTATGGAAAGGGTGGTGGATGTGTGGAACAGCCTCCCAATGGAGGCGATGGAGACAAAAACTGTATCTGAATTCAAGAAAGTATGGGACAAGTACAGAGGATCTCTGAGGGAGAGGTTGGGATTATAGAACATAATAGCTCTTATGGATGGGTAGACTGGATAGGCTGTCTAGTAGACTATAAAATAAGAGTTATATACTTATGCATGACACATGCCTATTGCAATTATGTATAGAACAAAATTCTAAACTGTAATATATAAAAATTGTCATTTCTGGGGTGGAAGAAATAAACTATTGGAATAGCATAGAGGTGATATTAATTCTCTTTCAGTAATAGAGAAGAAGAAAAATTGATATCTTTGACCCTGAATCGCATTACTTTAATTTTGTAGGAATCATGGATACAACATCAGTGCTGCAGTGAGGAACATCCTTGGACTAATACAGTAGTTCTTGGGCTGGTTCTTGGGACCCACCTGGTCAATCTATTTTAATTCTTATGCATAGTCATTGAAGAGCTCCTGAAAACTACACTGGCCAGGAGGATCATTGGGATGTGCAGGTGAAAGAAATCATTTTTGTTTAGTTTCCTATGTTGGTTGCAGGCTTGTTTTGTTCTAATAAATGTCCATTTTGCATCTATTTGTTTTTATAATTTTTCATTTCAGGGCAATTTTGTTAATATGACAAAATGACTAATTTCCCTTCCTCCATTTGCAAGTTCATGCATGTCTGCGGAGGAAATGTGTGAGAAGAGACAAAAAGCATCTCTTTTGTTAGGGCAGTAGGGACTGAGAAACTCCTCTATGAATGGTTTTGTGTGTAGATTTGTCTCTATTTTCAATGCATGTGTTGGGGGAGGGGGTGAAGGGTTGTGTCTGTATGTTGGGAAAGTGCAGAACTCTCTGTATGTGTGTGTGTGTGTGTGTGTGTGTGTGTGTGTGTGCATGCATGAGAGAGTGGGTCGTGCAGTGAAGGCCTGGATGTAAGACGCTAGGGTGAGGGGTTGTGTGTGGGGAGGGGAGAAGGGTTCTCTGTGTGTGTCTGTGTGGGGGATGGTGGTGAAAAGCTGTTTGTGGGAGGGCAATGGTGGACAGTGTGTGTTTGCATAAGAGGGTGGAGACTGTGTCTCTCTGTGTGTGGTGTCTGTGTGTTTTGTGTTTGCTGTGTTGATGTGTCTGTGTGTATGTAGATGTGTGTGTGTGTGTGTATTTGTGGTGCATGTATTGTATCTGTAGTGGAGTAATTGAGGTGCTGGGGCATTTCCAAGGGATGTGGTTTTGGAGGTTAGGGACAGTTGCAGGGAGATAGTTTTTGTGAGTGAGGCAGTCTGCAGGGTGGTAGGGCAGTTGTAGGGTGTAGTTTGGGGGTAGAGCAATTGTAGTGCAATAGTTTGTGGGATGGGGCAGTTTGTAGTTGGTGGGACAGATGTAGAAGGCAGTTGGTTACATGGTAGGACAGTGATGGGGTTAGTTTTTGGTGTGAAAGCAGTTTGTGGGGTAATGGGGGAGTTGCAGAGATGGGGCAGTTTGGAAAGTGGTGGGACATTTGTCAGGGGAGGTATTTTTTTGTGGTGGAGCAGTTTGTGGGGTATTCAGGCAGTTGCAGGAGATAGTTTGTGAGGGTGGAGCAATTGCATGGTGGTATTTGGAGTAGGAGCAGGTTGTAGGGTGTTGGGGCAGATGCAGGGGTAGTTGGTAAGGTGGTGGGAGAGTTTCAGGGAGAGGTTTTGGGAGTAGGGGCAGTTTTCAGGATGATGGGGCAGTTGTGGGGAATGTTTTGTGTATGGGGCAATTTGTGGACTGGTGTGGCATTTGCTTCAGTGTTTTTATGGGTAGAGGAAGTATGCAGGTTGGTGGGACAGTTGTAAAGGACAGTGTTTGGGGATGAAGCAATCGTGGGGCAGTAGTTTTTGAGAGTAAGGCAGTTTGTGGGGTGGTGGGATAGATGCTGGGGCAGTTGGTGAGGCTGTGAGACAGTGGCAGGATAGTTTTTGGGGATGGGAGTAATTTGTGGAGTGGTGGGGCAGCTGTGGGAGTCTTTTTAAGGGGTGGAGCTGTTTGTGGGGTGCTAGGACAATTGGGAGGGAGTGGTTTTTAGGGATGGGGCAGTTAGTGGAAACATAAGACAGTTGCAAAGGAGTGTTTCTTAGGGGTATGAGCAGTGTCTGGTTGGCGGGGTACTTGGTATTGTTTAGACATAGGAGCAGTTTGTGGGATGGCAGGGGAGATGTAGGGGGTAGGATGTGAGGGTGGGGCAGTTTGTGGGGTTGTGAGACAGTTCTAAAGGGGTATTTTTGGGGGATGGGGCATTTGCAGAAGATTATTTATTGGGGCAGTTTGTGGTGTGTTGGGGCAGTTGCAGAAGTGTGGCTTTTGGGGATAGGGCAGTTTGTTGGGTGGTCAGGCAGTTGTAGGAGGTTGTTTATTGGGGCAGAGACAGTATGCCATGTTGTAGGGCTTGGGCAGTTTGCAGAGTGTTGAGGCAGTAGGCAGTTGCATGAAGGTATTTTTGGGAGAGTTGGGGATATTTGTCAGGTTGGTAGGGCAGTTGTGAGGGAGTATTTTTTTAGCATTGGGGCAGTGTGTAGGGTGATGGTACAATTATGGGAGGGGCAGTTTGGGGGGGATGGAGGTGTTTGGGGAGTTCAGAGAGTCGAGAACAGGGAGAGGGCGTTTCAAGGGCACAATTCCCTAACTGCTATGTTTAACAGTTTGCAAGTCCCTGTGCTATAAAAGCGGTAACTCCTTCTCCCATACAAATGCATTGAGCTATTTTTTTTTTGGGGGGGGGGACTTATATCTCTGGAACCCTCAATCCAATTTGGCCCCTTCTCAAACGTGATGTATCTTTTTACCAGTTTTTCTCACATGCCAAGTTTTATCCCATTTTGTTAAATTTTTGGAGACTGAATTTGCCCATAGATGAACAGACAGATAGACACAAACATTCTCGACCCCTTTTGTTGGGTTGAAAAGAATAAAAAGAAGCAATGTGCCAAACAGCTTCTCTTTTTCAATAGAGACATGACAACCAAATATAGACTTCCTCAAGTTAAGGTTTAAAAGGATTTTATGATCATTAGACAGAACAACTTAGAAAGAAATAAGAAGAAAAGAAACTCCTTTGCAATACAACAACATAACTATGAATGTTTCTTTAATTAGCCATGTTTCGAGGTTAAAGAAAATAAACTCCTAACAATTTTTAAAGGGTGCATTTCAGAGAAACATGAGAAGGAAGTTACTCTTGCTTGTCTAAAGATAATATTTATTACATGGAAACCACTGTGATTGTCTTAATCATACTGCACTTGCTTAGGCAATGTTGTAGCATGTCAATTGCCACAATTTTAATCTTGGTTTTCTGAGTGAACAACTTGCTTTGAGGCCTGCATATATTCCTTTTATAGTGGAGGAATCCTGAGCATCAGAAGAAACCAAGTTGTCCAGTGAGACTGGATTTTTTGACCTTTGTGCATGACCTGTAAAGATACGGATTGCTTCCCAAATGAATAGTCTGACTGTTTTAATTGAGCCATGAGCACAAGAATCCTTCTTAAACATTGTAAACAAGCTTCAAAGGCCGGGCAAGCTGTCTTGGGAATTTTCCCGTTTTCCAGATAGGTTGAAGAAATACAGTGATCACATTTACTTAGAGGTGTTGGTATCAGACAAATTCACACAGAAGAAACACCACCTCAATACTGTCTACTGATCATTGGCCAAAGTATCCATCAGTACACTACCTGTTACCCCAAATGAGAGTCCAAATGCACCTGTGTGCCTGATTGGGACAGTGGGACACTCACCTCTGAATGGTGCATGCACACTTCCAGCTGCCAAAATGTGGCACAGGGTGTCATTTTGGTCTCTGCATTACCCACCACCATATGAGATGGCAGTGCCTGGAAGTGAATGTTGGGGCAGAAGTAGAGGTGAAGCGAACAGTACATGTTTAGTATGTCCCCTTCATAGGTGACATTGTTGGCAAAAGCCTATGTTCATATGGCCAGAACCAATGCGGGCCTACTCAGTGTCTGCGTGTGTTACATCAGGGGGCCTGCATGACAGCCTCACTGGCTTCCCATGGGCACCAAGAGTGACAGTCACAAGGATGGTGCTAGAGTATGAGGAGGCAGAGTATGGTGGCGAATGTGTCTCTAGCATCCAAACCCCATATCCGACTGCCATGATTCCACGTGCTCTTGGTGGGGGGGCCAATGCGTCTCCGGCATGGAAGACTGCATGGCTAGGGACATGACATTTTAAGTGAGTTCAGGCATGGAACTAGGTTAAATTCTCACCGCCAAGAGCTGTATAGGGGGACACCGTATTTGTTTATGTGACAGATGTAGGCCTCTATGAACAGCATGCACTCTCTGCCTGTCCCTGGCCCACCCTCCACTGTCCCTCACATTGCATGAGCTGTCCCCAGGTCCAAAATAAAAGGGAAGAGAACAAAAAGAGATGGTACACAAACTGGTGGTCAAACAGGTCTTCATTGGGCCCCAACGCGTTTTGGCCAACAAGGCCTTCTTCAGGGGGAAACAAACCTCAAAAAAGTACAATAAAATATTAATAAATAATTAAAAACATAAGAAATGATACCTATATAAAATTAATGAACATACAAATACAAATATGAAAGAATCTATTGTAAAACATAAATATATCTGTGTTGAAAACAAATTAAATACAGAATAAAATAAGATTAAAATCTATCCAGATGAATAAGGCGTTGGGTTTGAAGCTTAAAGGACCTAATAAAACGTGTATCCTGGCCAATCTTACTGGCACCTGGTCATGCTGGGTCAGCCCTATGGATCAGGTACTGGCCAGGCACTGATGTCCTCCCAAAATTGCAGTTGCACACACCAGGTTCCCCCATGCATCCTTCTAACCACACACACACAAACACACACTCTTTCTCACTCTCTCTCTCTCTCTCTCTCACTTTCAGTCACACAAAACATACATCTGCGATACAGATGCCCTGCACCTTTAGAAAACAGCTGCCATAACATGATGGCATCAGGTCCCAGGACTATTAATCTGATCTGCATTTCTCACCCGTACATGCATCCATCCTATCTCACCCACATACAATCCCTACATCAACAGTCCCACTTCTTGGAAGACAGGAATTGTTAGGGTGCCCTAGATCATCTCCTCTAGCTCACAGAGCAAATGTCAGCATAGCCGGAATAATCACCATTGCACCACTGAATATTTCTGTAGGGGTGTTTAGTAATGTGTCTTAACCATACAACCTTCCCCCACCTCTGTGTTCTGTTCTTTACAACTGCATCTGGTGGTCTTCCAGACTGCAGACACATTGGTTCACAACATATTTGTCACAGTCATTCATATATATGGGACACATTGCAGAGTAGAGCAGAAATGTTTCTAAGTCCTGGCCTTATTCCACATTTCTGAGTATAACGTCAGCGGGAAACACACAGAACATACATGGGCCATTCCTGAATACGCATTGCATGTCTCTGCTGCTGACCACACCCCCATTCCACCCTTTTCCACCCACGTTCTGGATCCCCGTGCTAGCACCATGTATGTGGAGAGTCATAGGTGTATCAGAATGTGGTCATAGACATCTATGCCGCATGTCCAAGGGCTTATTTCTGTTCCGGAATGACCCCCAATGTGTCCGCCTTTCTGTCTGGTTCTCAATCTCCACTTGTGCATTTGTACAGCCAGATATCAAAGAAAGGACAAGTGGGAGACTGACACAGCACTGCAGAGGAAAGCAGAAGGAGGTTCATCTGGCAGAGGACAAAGTGAAATTAGTGGTGGGGGTTCCCAAACTCCACTTTCTAAAGCAGGAAACCCACAACACTGGTGACCAAAAGAGGCTAAGGGGGAGGGAGAAGGAGAGGAAATTGTAGGAGGGGTGAAGATGAGAGGGAGGAGGAGAGGGGAGGGAGAAAAGAAGAGGAGGAAGAGAGAAGGAGCAAGGGAAAGAGGGAAAGGATAGGAGATAAAGGAGTGGACAGTGTGCTCTGTACAGCAACACAACCCACATACCCCTTCTGCATACTATCTCCTAACACTCCCCTTGCTCCCTCCATACACCCTTCCCCACATACAAATGCCCTGCACAAACCCTACCCCCATGCAAACCCTCCCACATGCACACACATACCAGACCCACACAGTCACACCCCTCCCCCCATATACACAGACCCTCCATACACAGAAACCCTCCATTTTACACACACCCTCCAAATGCACATTCACCATTCTCCCATTCCCTTCCCTTTCCTCACAGCCCAGCCACACACACATACACACATACACATACACACTGCCAGCTGAAGAAGGAGAAATGAGCTACTGTGCCACTTAGGTCATGTGTAGAAGTAATTTCATAACAGGGCTTTATGTAAAATGTTAAAAATAATGCTCCTCTTTGTCTATGTTATGCCTGCTTTCTGAGAAGCAACCTCGATGCCTATCTGCCTTTATAAAATAGGGTCCTGAGATTTGAGGTGTGGTCTAATCAAGATGGCTGCTGTGGTGTGAGTGAGCTGCAATGCCTAAATGTAAGGGTAAATTAAGAGCTTTCTCCGTCGAGCCCTTACCTTCCTCGATGGGCCCCATGAACCATTTTGTGCAGCTTTCCGAGGCTACGAGAAGGGAGATTAGAGCAGGCTTTGTGGCCCTGGTGGAAGGAAACTCGGTGACCTCTGACCTGGATGTAACTCTCTCCCCGGATGTTCGTGACCCGCCTGCTCTCCCAGGCTGTCCTGAACCCCTCCCGGTGTTTCCAGCTACTGACATGCCAGAATGCGACAAGTCTGCGGCTGAAGGATGGGGAAAGCCGGCTGAGGGTGACAGAGGATGGCCCTTAGAAGATCGGGTCGATCAGTCCATTATGATTGTTCCAGCAGCGGCGGGTGCTTCCTCTAAGGGGCATTTTGAGGTTGGTGCAGCAAGGCTCTCTGTACCCAATGTCTCTCCATTTTCTTTCACTTTATCTCACCATGACTTGATCACCCTTGATAACATCTGGGAAGCTATTGCTGGTCTGTCTCAGGTTGTGGTTTAGCAGTTAACACTGTCTTCTACAAAACTTTCCAGTTTGGAGGAATCCATTACTAAATTGAACGCTGAAATGGTTGAATCTCATGGGAACATTAGTGCTATGGATCAGAAATTGAATCAGGTCTCTGATTTGACTTTGACTCTTGTTAAAGATACTACTCTTCGGGCGAAGATTGAAACACTGGAGAACATTATTAGGGCCTCGAATGTTCGTATTTTGAACTTTCCTATAATTCCGGGAGTGGCTCCTATAGAATTATTTAAAAAGTACCTACAAGAATCATTGACTGTTCCTTTGGATCTGATACCGCCTGTTACAAAAGCATTTTATTTGCCTTCTGGAAAGAGGGAGTCTAATGCTACTAATGTGAATGCTACTAATGTCAATGTGAATCTTGAAGTGGATTTTCTCAGTGTGTCTGATCTTCTTCAGTCACCTACTTTGGATAAGTTGAAGGTTGCTACATTACTTGTTATTTTAGCTTTACCATCTGATAGAGATTGGTTACTTAGGAAAAGGGCAAACCTGTTCTATGGGCAGAGAATTCTAGTATTTCCTGATGTTACAAGGGAGACACAGAAGAGGCGTAGGCAATTTTTACTGCTTAAACCTGGAGTGCTGCAATTAGGTGCTTCTTTTCTTTTACATTTTCCTTGCAAGTGTGTTATTGTCTTCAAAGCTCAGAAGTACATTTTCTTTTTACCAGAAGACCTTTCTGCATTTCTTAGTGCCCAATTGCCTGTAGTTTATTCCCTTGTTGAGGAGAGTATCATCCATAGTTAGGATGTAGTCTTGGGCCCTTGATGCTATCTTGTTTTTGTGCTAATATGTTTCCTTGCGCTTAGTGGGGTTTTTCCTCCCCATCTGATGTATTTCTTTGCACCTCTCACATTGGGGACTATAGGTATTTCTTTTTACATTTTTGCTTTGTATTGTATTTGCCTATAAATTTACTGTAAGATATACCTTTTCTGTACAAGCTTGTTTGCTTGATTAATTTTGATGAAAATCCCGTGATCTGGCCACAATACCATGGCTCTTTTGGTCTCTGGTCCCTCAAGCAGTGAGAATAAGCAGAGAGTAACAAAGAACACAATCACACACAAAGTGCTACTTTCTTTGAGCTCAGAGGGGAAACAACAGATGGTCTATGGACTCAGCACAGTTCCACGTCTGTTGGATTCAAATGCTTCCTCCTGAAAAGCTCTTTTTATTAAAGATAAAGGGGAAGTAACACAATCATTGATCATAACACAAGGTGTCACTAGAGTTCTTTTCACAGAGTAAGAGCTGATTACATTGTATTAAATAAAATTTACTTGATTATGACAGAATTATTTATAATTGCAGAGTTGCAGAAATTATGCTGTGCCAGCAGGGACATATGGTTGACTGTACAATGAACTATGGTTGTGCAGTTCATAGCCAATGTTTACTCTTTATGCTTGCATTAACAATGTTCCCAAACTCATAGGCGGCTCTATAATGAGGCCAAGTGAGGCGGTGGCCTCAGGCAGCAGCTTTTTGGGCTTTTTGAGGGCGGCAAAATTGCCCCCACAAAGACCGCCATCACTGCCTCACTCGGCTTTCAAAATATATTTTAAAAAAAAACTTCTGGCGTAAGAAGCAGCTGCTGCTGTTGCTCCAGCAGCGGCAGCGGCAGCGGCAGAATGAGGAGCCCCGCGGCCGCCCACCCGCCCCCCGGAGAGCCTGCTGGTTTCCCTGGCTCTGCCCTTCACCACGGCTCTGCAAAACGGAGCCAGGGAAACCAGCAGGCTCTCCGAGGGGCCAGGTGGGCAGCCGTGGGGCTCCTCATTCTGCCGCTGCTGCCACTGGAGCAGCAGCGGCAGCTGCTTCTTATGTAAGAGTTTTTTTTTTCAATTTCCCTGGGATGGGGGGAGGGGTCTAGGACTGGAACTGGGCTGATGGGGGGGGGGTAGGACAGGAAATGGGATGATTAGGGGGTTTAGAACTGGAAATGGGCTGATGGAGGGTAAGGACAGGAAATGGGCTATGGGGGGGTTAGAACTGGAAATGGGCTGATTGGGAGGGGGGCTAGGACTGGAAATTGACTGATGGGGTTTTGAACTGGAAATTGACTGATCAGGAGGGGGGCTAGGACTGGTAATGGGCTATCGGGAGGGGGGCTAGAACTGTAAATGGTCTGATGGGGGGGTTAGGACTGGTAATGGGTTATGGGGGGTTAGAACTGGAAATGGGATGATGGGGGGTTAGTACTGGAAATGGGCTGATCGGGAGGGGGGCTAGGACTGGTAATGAGCTGTGGGGGGGATTAGAACTGGAAATGGGCTGATGGGGGCTTAGGACTGGAAATGGGCTGATCGGAGGGGGCTAGGACTGGTAATGGGCTATTAGGGGAGGGCTAGGACTGGAAATGGACTGATGGGGGTTTACAACTGGAAATGGGCTGATGGGGGGGTTAGGACTGATAATGGGCTTTGGGGGGAGACTAGGACAGGAAATGGGCTGATTGGGGGGCTAGGACTGGGGTGGGCTGATAAAGGGGCTAGGACTAGAAATGGGCTGGGACAGGAAATGGGCTAATAGGGGTGGGGAGGAGAGTGCTGCTGGCCCTGGAAGAAAACTAGGGGCTAGGGCTACAAATGGGCTGATTCAGGGGTGGCGGATGGTAGAATAGGATTGGAAGGGAGCGCATACTGAGAGGGTCTGCCAGGGGAAGGATGGGGCAGGAAGGGAAGGAGGGGGCTGGAAAGGAGCTGACACCTGGAATGTACCGAAGGGGGACTGGAAGGGAGCAAACACTTGGGGATGGGAGTGGTAGATAGCTGGGTAATAGGGAGGAGGCTGGAAGGGAGCTGACATGTGAATGGCACTGGAAGAGAGATGGACAGAGGGTAGGGTGGCTGGAAGGGAGCTGACTGGGGGGTGCCACTGAGAGTGAACCTGAGCTGATACCTGGGATAGTATTTGGACTAGAAGGGGCTGGACAGTGGGAAAGGAGGGGGACTGGAAGGGAATGGACACAAGTGGCAGTCATGGAAATGCAAGGTGGTTGACATTGGAAGGTACTGGGAGGGGAGGAGTGGAAAGGGGAGGGTTACTGAAACTGGAAACGGGCTGATGGAAGGAAGTGAAGAAAACAAAAGAAGAGATAAGAAATGGCAGATGGACCATGGACCACAGACCACAGAAAGAGAGCTAAGAGAAGACAGGAAAGCAGAAGCCTCAGATCGGGACCAGCATGATCAGAGAATAAAATGGTCAGACAACAAAGGTAGAAAAAAATAATTATCTCCAGGAACAAGCAGGAATGAGTCTTCACATATGGGTACGTCGGTACCGACGGAGCCTGCACGGGAATGCTCCCCAGCATCCAATCAGAAAGCTTTTGGGAGCATCCCTCGCGCCTGCGCACTGCCTTCCCGCCTTTCCAACTGTCTCTCCTCAGTTTTTGGTTTTCCGCGGAGCCGGCAGGACGTCGTCCTATCACCGCAGAAACTTTTTTCTTTAATTCTTTAATTTTTGTTTTCTTGTGGTCGCGGCTGTTTTTCCCGCCGCCACCGGTACCGCCGGTGGGTTTTTTTTTCTTTTCTTTAAAATTTTTTGGCCTGCAAGGCCTCTTCGTCATGGAGCCTTCTTCTCCTAAGAAGTGCCTTAACTGTGGAAATACAGTTTTCTTTTAGACTCCAATAACTGGTGTCTAACCTGTTTGGGTCCTGACCCTTTTTCCCCTGAACCATCAGGCTACAAGGTTGTGAGAAGAGATTCTCTATTTCGAGTCTCCCTCGATACCGTTTTCCCTCCCTCTGTGAGGGCACCGGCCTTTTCTTCTCTACAGGATCAGGTAACCCACAAACAGTCTGTTAAGACTAGCCAATCCTTGAGTGGTAGGTCTCATGCCAAGCATGCTGACGGCCCCGGCCTTGCCCTCAAGACCCTATTGGCATTAAAACCCCGGCGGGAGTCTTCGGGCTCCAAAGCATTTCAGGGGTTTCAGGTTGTTCCTGGGGCTCACCCCTCACAGAACATACCTGAGCCATGCTCGGTGGTGGCATCTGCTTTGAGCGGTACCGATACCCCGGCATCGGCACCGGTGTTGAGTGATCCGCTCTTCACCAGGGATCGTCATCTGGCGTTCTCGGTACCTTCGGGACCAATCGATACATCCCAGATTGACTTTCCAGTATTGGCACTACCGCCGATACCATCACCGGCCTCGGTACCCTCTAGGCATGCATCGATAGACTCACTTCCTTCGATGCCGAGTCTAGAATCGATATCTAGTCTAGAAGAATGGGTACCGACGCGTCTCGGAACCGATGTTTACCGATTCCGCATGCATGGTACTGAGGATAATCACCAAGGATTTTTGGTTACCTCGGTACCACTTGAGCAGCCTCCGATGACTGCTTCGGTGTCGGTTTCGCCTTCGATTCCGGCACAGCTACCGGTATCGGTATCGATGCCGGTACCTGCAGTATCATCGGGACCAGCTCCTTCCATGCTTTTTTCACCTGGATCGCTCCTCTCTATACCTAGTTTGGAATCGATACCTGGCATGGATGATGCACTACTGACTGTCTCAACTCATACCTGCCAGTTCCAGTATCCATCCATTAGAGATCCTCTTTTGCACCAGACAGGTACATCCTCCGGTGCCCAGGCTACTTTTTCAAATTTAGCCTGTCCAGGGATGGTTCCCATCAGAGATCCTTCTTTTCAGAAATTTCTCCTTGACATGGCAACCTTCCTTAATATTCCTATCCCTGGCTATGAGTCTTCTCAAGGTTTTTCTGCAATAAAGGAAAATATAATGCTTCCTTTACATCACTCTTTGCAGCATCTTCTTCTGAGAGTATGGGAAAAACCTTTAAAGGTTTCTTCACCTCCTACAGTAACTGATCTTCTGTATCAGGTGCCCCCCTCTCCAGGATTTCAAAAGCCTCAACTTCCCCATCATTCCATTGTAGTGGAATCAGCAATGAGGAAGGTAAAAAGCAAGAAAAAACATTCTTCTTTCCCGCCAGGGTGTGCATCTAGAACACTGGATGCCTTTGGACGTCAAACCTTCCAAACATCCATGCTGGCAACAAGGATTCTCTCATATATTTTCTATATGAGTCTATCCCTTCAGGAGGTCACAAAGAAATTATCTCTTTTGACTCCTTTTCTATCAGAGCCCAAGGCTGCAGACTATTCCTTACTTCTTAGTCATAGCCAAAATATCTCTTGGTTTCTTTCTCGTGCTTCCCTAGACTCTTTTGAGTCTGTTAGCAGAACTTCTGCTATAGCCATAGGAGCACGTCGTAAAGCCTGGCTCCAAGCATCAGACTTGAGCAGATGGGCACAACAAAGACTGAGTAATACTCCTCGTACTGGAGAACATCTCTTCAATAAGGAGTCCTTATGTCAGGTTGCTCATTGCTCCACTGACTTTCCTGTTTTTGAGGGCCATCCTAAGCCCTCTCTTTCCTCAGCAGGTAGGAAATGCCCTACCAAACCTTCTTTCCCTAAACGAAAGAGGTTTTCCTCTTCTCCTGCCCCTCATTCAGATATTCCAAAGCAGGGGAAATCTCGCCCTGGTCTGAAGAATCCAAACTCTAGCCAGGCTGAATAAACACAGTAACCATAGGTTTCTGATTACTCTTTTTATAACTACAGTTAACTTCTTTTCAGCAGAAGGTTTTCACTGTTTTTCTATTAAAAACTCTGCTCAGGGATTCCTATTCTCCGGAAACCCATTTACTCTTCAGTTTGCTGAACTGTCAGGATTTTCATGTCTATAAGTTACAGAGTCTTCCACCTCTCCCTTACTAGAAAAGAGGTTTAACAACTATCACATGATAGTTTCTCTGTACCAGCATGAATTTTTTCCTTCCAGGGACTTACCATGCGGTAAGTCCTACTTCAGCTTCTCTCTCTTCCCTCTTCTCCAGGGTTTCCCCTGTAAGAGTGGTACCATACCATTGAAAGACTTTCCTGGTCTTTCTTTTCACTGTAGAGTTCTTCTCCTGAGTAAACTCCCATCTTTATTTGGGCAGATCTGCAGACAGAGACAGCTTTCTCTCTTGTTCAATCTGTTCTCTCTGTTTGACACAGACCGACTCTCACTGTTGTCCTATTCAGTAGTTGCCCATGTGGGAGTTCCAGTAATTGACTACTGGTACTTTTCCACAAGTCCCAATCTTCTCTTCCACTGGCCTTAGTAGTGATTCCAAGACAGCTTTCTACATTTTTCTTGGATGATCTTTCTCACTACAGGCTTCTTATACTATCTTCTACCCTTGCCATCTCCAATCCCTGGGTTTGGCAACGTAGTGGACTTGGCTGTCAGTTTTTCTCCATCAGCCAGTTCCACATACCAGTTCTCCTGCATAATGCTCTCTGCAATCCTGCTGAGAAGCTTTCCACTATGGGCCCTTGCTAGAGAGCATTCAGTTTCTCTAATGGCTATCCCTCATGATTGAAAAAGGCTTCCTCAGTCATCCCCTATGACTGTAAGGGTTCTTCACACCCTACTATTTCCTTTTTCAAAAAAAAAAAAAAGAAGAGGGAACAGGACATAAGCCTTCTCCCCGTGAAAGTCTAAGAGTTATCCCATTCCTACAGGGATATACTCTTTTTTCTTGCAGCTTGTCCTCATGGTATCCTAATCCTTCAAGGACAGCACATATTACTCTGGAAAACGCCCGATACCTCCTTTGTCCCTCACGTAGGTCAACTTGGTATCTCATTCTATGCGTCTCTGTCCTTTGACCATGCTGGAGTTCCACAGGACTCTGGTCTTACTATTTACAGACTGATATTATCCTCTGTTTTTTCACGTAACCATCCTGGTTATTCACTGGATGGCCTTCTTTTGCCATCATCTCTGGGGGAATAGATTCTCTATATATCTCCTCAAGTAGGTTTCACCTTCTTGTTCTTAGATGAATTTTTTTCCCTTCACATCTCCATGTGAATGTCCTGATATGAATAGCTCTGTCTGTTTAGTTGCAGGCATCTATCTTTAGACCTATATAGTCAGGTATATATATCTATATATATATACCTATATACATCTCTGTAGAGGTATCTGTCTGTCAGCTAAGTGTGCATATGCTATGCCCTTTGGATCTCATTATAGATCTATATATATATATATATATACCAATATATATCTATATATCTATATACACATATATCTACATAGATACGTGTATCTGTCCCGATACTTCTTATAGATAGATATGTATTTCCATACTTATCTCTCTGATTAAGGTTTTAACCTTCCTGTATGTTCCTGACAGCGGCCTTGCACAGCTTCATACAGTTCCACAGTATGTTTCTGATATTCTGCACACAACCACTGCTGTGGTACTGACAGCCCTACCGTATCCTAGGTTTACGTATCCCTGAAGCTCCATGCCCCAATGTCTTCCTACCTCTCACCAGTTAGGAAAGACATGGTGGATCTTCAGTGAATTTCAGATTCACTTCATCAAACAACTGTCCTTTCTGGGAGAATGGGGTCTCCCATACCCTTTCCTCCCTCAAGGATTAGGTCTGTTTGTCCAGATCGGTCAGTCTTCCTCTTTTGCCCCTACCTCTGAATACTTCTGTAGCCAAAGGAGTTTTCAGCTTTCCACGAAGCTTCCCACTGAAGACCTGCCGTTTTTGTGTTACCCCAATTGAATCCTGGGGTCACCTCTCACTTCCAGATATTGACCTCCACCTGTACTACAGTGAGGTCACCTTGAACATTATTCTACTGGATCCCCAGTAGACTCCATCAGCCTCTCTACTTCCTGCAATCCAGTAGGTGAGTGTCATATGGTGATTGTTCATTCAATATTTTTTATGATAATGATCATACATACAAAGACCCTTGTTGATAGTCTTTTCTTAGGTTAGCTGATTTTCTACAGCTCCTCTCTTTTCAACTCCTACCCTCCATCCTCAGGATGCCTGGCCATATGAGGTGTAGCATGTTTCAATCTCCAACATGTTAGGACTCCAGGCATCTTAGCTTGGGAGTCCCCATATGTGAAGACTCATTTCTGCTTGTTCCTGGAGATAGCACAGTTACTTACCTGTAACAGGTGATCTCTGGGAATAGCAGGAATAAGTCTTCACAACCCACCCACCTCCCCTAGGAGTTGTATCTATCTATCTATCTTCCTTTCCTCTTTCTCTCCCTTTGTCTCAGCTAGGAAACTCGACTGAGGAGAGACAGTTGGAAAGGCGGGAAGGCAGTGCGCAGGCACGAGGGATGCTCCCAAAAGCTTTCTGATTGGATGCTGGGGAGCATTCCCATGCAGGCTCCGTCGGTACCGACGTACCCATATGTGAAGACTTATTCCTGCTGTTCCCAGAGATCACCTGTTACAGGTAAGTAACTGTGCTTTATTTAATTTTGGTGATTGGACTTTGTGCTATTTTTATATTTTACACAGTATTGGGGAGCTGCAACTCTCATTTATCTGATATTGCACTGCATGTGGACTCTGGCTTCTTGGGGTTTCAGTTTAAATTTTGTCTACATATTTTTATTTTTACTTTAGATTGTGGTTACTTATTCTGTACTTGGTGAGGGTCGATGTTGTGCGTGTGTGACTGAGGTCAGGTGTTCTGTTAGCATGCAGTTTGTATATAAAGATCTATACTATACTGTAGTAATTTGACTTGTTCAGCTTTTCAAATAGGTATATGGATGTTCCAGGGCCCACTGTAGTATTTACAGTGACACTTTTTTTGGATGGGCTCCTTATGTGACTTTTGGAAGTTTGTGCTGATATGGTATGGTATGGTAGGTTTGCTTTTTGTTGTAGGGTTTTTTATTAGTTCACAATATGCCTGGTACTGGAGAAAAGTGGTTGCTGTTGTTAGTGAGATGATCAGAATCAGATTTTGTTTTTAAATATTGAGTTCTGTGGGTGAATGTCCTGGTTCTGCTCTGCACCTACTGTGGATGCAAAATATATGTTGAAAAAGAAAAAGGGAGAACCATAACGCAGTTTATAAGAAAATAAAAATAGGTTATAATTTAGTTTTATAAACTGTGCTATTGATTCTTGCTGTCTTTTAGTTCCTTGGTGTGCAAACAGGACTGTACCTAGCCGTGTGCAAGCGATGCAGTCGCACAGGGCGCAAAGGCTTGGGGGGGGGGGCGCATTTTGGCTCTCTGCTGTTGCCCTGCTGCCACTGGCAGGACAATAGCAGGCAGCAGGCAGTTATAATGTGCCCAAAGCCTTTTCGCAGCACTTTAAGCAGGTCTGGTCCCTCCCTTCTCTGACATGATGTCAGAGCAGGGAGGGACAGATCTGCTTAGAGTGCCAGTGCCTTTCAGATTGGGTGCATGCCCCCCCTCCTCCTCCCCATTTCTCCATCCAGCGCTGCCTGCTCTTTCCCTGCTGCTGGCGCCGCCGTGAAAAAAACAGAGGGAAGCAGCAGCAGGGAAAGAGCAGGCAGCACTGGATGGAGGTATGGGGGGCAAGGGGGCGTGTGCCCGAGTTGCAAGTCACACAAGGCGCGATTGCAGTTCGATACGGCCCTGTATGCAAACATCTTGCATTTCCTCCATATAATCTAATGGGCTTTTTGATTTGGTTCAGTCTCTGATTGGATTTCTGAAAAAGCCCCGCCCCCTCTAAGGTGGGGGTGGGGGAGCCATCTCATTCTTCACCTCAGGCAGCAGACTGCCTTGAGCCACCCCTGCCCAAACTATTTTAAAAAACAGTTACACAGAACTCATGATCATGATATCCCATTCTATTTAAGAGGAAGTAGGGGAAGGACAAACTTCTGAGCACATTTTAGAGATCTGCATCAAGAAATTCATCTATCTTTAATTACATATTGGGGATTCTGGTATCCCCTTTATCTGTCCATTTCTACAGTCCTCCCTGTGATTCTATAAAGAATCATTACAAAAGAGCGGTAGCTGAAACATGTCCAAATCCAGGATAAATCTTCTAGAGTAGGCTTCATTTTGCAGATGTTCCTTCAGAGTCCTAGGCACATCTGGTCCACAGGTAAGCTCCATCTTGTTCATTGGAGGAAGTTGTTATACAAAATCATGGGACATTGTTTGCCTTTGCTTAGCCTCAATAAGAATGTGTACAGAGAGCAAGACTTTACCAATTATTCTTGTAAGCACTACCTCTTCTAGCAGTGGCTAACTGCTTCTCATAGATCTATCAATAATTCAGAGATTAGTCCCTCATATCATGACACCAGTCTTCACTTCAGATTCTTCAGCAGCATCTTTTCGCACCATGGGCTGTGCCATGCACAATTGCACATCTTAGATAAAGCTTTCTCAGTGACCGTCCACGCAGGCTTCACTGCTGCGCATACATGAGTAGTTCTGCTGGAATCGCTGATCTTTATCAGGAGTCTCCATATTCAGTAGCATTATCGTTCACAGTCATTTTCTTCTTCGGCCCATAGGATTCAGTGCATACAACATATAATTTGTAAAAACCCAACTCTCCACTGCAGCATCTCTCTTGATTCCATCCAATTGCAAACAAGCACAATTATTCATCCCTAATGACAGTCTTAAATTGTTGAACAGAATTATTTTATCTACTGTTAATTACAATACATCTATTGCTAGCACTAAATTATTACGTAGCTAGCCTGTAACATACTTCTATTTTTTTTTTCATCTACATTCCTAAACTTATTCTGTCTACTTGCCAAATCAAATGTTAGCATGTGGCTTGATAGACACATTTCTTTTTCCTGTCAGGAACACAATTGTACATATTCATATCACTAATTATATTTGTGATGTACTCTCCAGCTATAACAATATACAAGATACAGTCAATCTGGTTATTCAAGGGGTAACAAACATTAAAACATAACTAGCAGTTTATGACAAATAAATTAAACTCATTTCAATTGTCAACAATTATTAGGAAGGCTGTCTTATCTTAGGTGATGGTTCAACTCACATTACTTTAAACATTATCAGTGATATACCCTTTTCCTTTTTATGTTATTATTTTTTTAATATCACTTTCCCACTAGTCACAGCAGTTCACATTGCAACTAAAACTTGGTACAGCACATTAAACAGGAACATTGATAACTTGGAATTTTTCTTTGTAAGGCAATGAGGGGTTAAGTGACTTGTCCAAGGTCACAAGGATTGCTAGTACCATAGTCATTAGACTACTTCTCTATTTCATTCTAATTCACATAGACATCTAAGCTCGCAAAGGAAGGAACATTTACATAAGGGTGTATACATTCATAAACTATAAAACTTTTTTAACACCAAATTTGAACCAGTTATAAAGTCAATTAGCACTTCTTAATGGCTTAACAGTTCTATTTTGTTACACTGTTTTCAGAACAAAACAGCATAGTAGTAAAGGATCAGCAAATAGAGCTCCCCATGCAAGAAGCGTGAGACAAAGTCAGTATTGATGATCAAGTGAGCAGATAACTCAAGAGCTCTAGAAAGAGCAAACACTCCAGCTAGTTGAGCACTAGCAAATAGCAAAGCAGCCGACTCTGTCACAGAATCAACTCTTACAATTGCATCAATTTTCCTTATTCATTGCGCAAAGCAGAACCATCAGTACATACTGAGGTCAAACAGTAACAATCTGGAAGAAAAATGGAGGGTTTTTAAAAGAAAAATTTTATGCCAAGTGTAGAAGATGCGAAAACTGAATGAGAGGCATGTTGTAGTATCAGTAATTTGGATTGCAAAGACTACTGCTGCCAGAGACTGAAAGCATGGAGGCATTCCTGCTACAACAGAGTAACAAAAAGTCTGAAAAAATAACTCAGTGGCTTAAGTCCAGTGGGAAATTTCTGAGCGAGAACACAAACAGCAGCAATAGAAGAGGTAAGCATATTGAATCTACCTCAGTGATACTAATTTAAAACTATTCCACTAGCAACAAGGCATTCGCTTCACACTTGCAATTAATAACATCAGTTCTGCAGAGGTCTTTCATAATAACTAAAACATATACGACATGAGAATTTAAGATCACTCCTCCAATCGACTCTTGCAGATTAGTTTAAAAGAGACTAGGAGAAATATCAGCATTTTTTTTTCTGCAGACATTGTTACTCATACACTATCATAGTTGCAATTTTCAACTAGTCTACTATCACAAAGGAAAAATAAAATATTATACATATATTTACCATATTGTTTTAATTACTTAATTCACTTGTTTGAATGTAGTTGTATCATTCACTTTTTCCCTTTAATTAAACAAACTTGCTTGACTTGACAAGCAATTCAATTTTGTTTTGTTTTTTTTCCAGTTAAGTTACTAACTTCTATCTTTCCTTTAAACACTTAATTTTTCTTAACCTTTGTCACATCACACAAATCCACACAATTTATCAAATATCTAAATACATCAAAGCATGGAAGATCTTCCCATTCATTCACATCAATTATAAATAAAAATACAATTTGGAGAATATCATCAATCATTTTTCTTCCTAGAGTATCCGAAGATATAAAAAGCACCAAGGAGTACTGTTTCATAATACTTTTCAGCATTTGCATTATTACGCATAGAATGGAATCAGTAGATAAATTCTCATAACCAAAATAAGTTCAGATCCATGACCTAGGAAACAAAACGTATTTACTATACATACACAAGTAAAAGAATGGTTAATCACATTTGGAGTTATTTTTTTAACTTCCCCAATAAGGCTTATGGTTAGTCTAACACAAAAAAAAATCTTATCACGGTTGCTCAAAAATTTCTTCCTGCTAAAAATATACAGTCATGCCAAGCTGTTATCTATGCCTGAAACCTCCAAATTGTTACTGCAGTGTACTGTACAGCACATTTCTCTTCCCTAACCATTAAATTAGAGAAAACAAAACTTCATACTACAGTTATGACATGAAAATTAGTCCTTCAAAACTTTGCTTGATTAATTCTATTTTGTCATAGAGCAATGATTTAAGTTTTTCCCTATAAGTTGTAGTTTCTTTTATATTTACACTATCCTTCCAACCACTCAAACTAATTACTGATCAAAATCTTCAATCTCTGCCTTCAGCCTTAGCTGATATTGTGCATAGGTTTCCATTTGCTTCACCTCAGTCTCCAACCTTTCACCTAAAAAGATATCTGATAAATTTGGATGTGACAGTGACCATTCCCCCTCAGAGACACTCCTCTCCAGTAAAGTGACTCTATTTGGAATCATTCATCTTTAATCTTTCTGTCTAGGAGTGCGTCCCTTCCTGGGAAACAGCTCCTTTTCCTAAATTTGTACAGTAGAAGTACAAAGCTCTCGATGTAATGCTAAGCCAGCAGCACTACTAGCAACAGGGCTCACTAAGGATACCACTAAAGCATTGAAATCCTCCTCATAGGCTGGAGGAGCAAAAGGACATTACAGGATACACAGTTCTTTAGAGGAGGATTACTAGCATTAATTTCAGTTTCTGTCTTTTTTGTTAAAACACATATCTATCCTAAACACTAGATTTTTAAATTTTTCAAGCACAGAGTCAGTGACCTGCTGCACTTTTTCAGCAGCCTTAAACTGCCACCAACCATACACAACCCATTCGTGACTCGTATGCGGTCGCCCCAAGTCATCAAGGGCCATCTCATACTGTAACCAGCACAGTTTGTACTCCTGAAAGGTTCCACCAAGCGGGAACTGCAAACTGGGGTTAGAGGCAGTCATCGAATGCCAAAGGCCAACATAATCAAGGGCGCTATCATCAAACCTGCACCTCATTTCATAATTCGGGCTTCCCTTTTTCTGCCCTCTATTACAAGCTTTTCTGCCCTATATTATGAGCTTTTTCGCCCCAGTCACCTAACAGAGTACTCTGTTTAGTTTTACCGGCATTATTGTCCATTTTAAATACACATGACAGAAACCTGCCTCATAATACTCATGACAGAAAACTGCCACACGTATCCTGGAGACTTGTTTGATGTTTCCAACTGCTGAAGAACACAGTGATCCGAGTCACGTCACTAACTGATGAAAACCCCGTGATCTGGCCACAATACCACGGCTCTTTCTGTCTCTGGTCCCTGAAGCAGTGAGAAATAAGCAGAGAGTAACACAGAACACAATCACACACAAAGTGCTACTTTCTTTGAGCTCAGAGGGAAAACAACAGACGATCTATGGACTCAGCACAGTTCCACGTCTGTTGGATTCAAATTCTTCCTCCTGAAAAGCTATTTTTATTAAAGAAAAATGGGAAGTAACACAGTCATTAATCATAACACAAGGTGTCGCTAGAATTCTTTATACAGAGCAAGAGCTGATTATTTATAATTGCAGAGTTGCAGAAATTATGCTGTGCCAGCAGGGACCTATAGTTGACTATACAATGAACTATGGTTGCGCAGTTCATAGCCTATGCTTACTCTTTATGCTTGCATTAACAATGTTCCCAAACTATTTTAAAAAAACACACAGAACTCATGATCATTATATCCTATTCTATTTAAGCGGAAGTAGGTGAAAGGACAAACTTCTGAGCACATTTTAGAGATCTGCATCAAGAAATCCATCTATCTTTAATTACATATTGGGGATTCTGGTATCCCCTTTATCTGTCCATTTCTACAAATTTGTAAAATTTATAAATTATAAATTTAAAAAAAAAATAGTGTCCCCCCAGTAGTGCACAAATTTTCTCATGTAAATGCACACCTGTTCTAAAGAAGGTATGTGCGCATATTCTCTATGTGCGTACATATGTGTTTTATAAAATATGCACATGCATTACAACTCTGCCCCAGCTCTTGCCAAACTACACATTGTATTAAAGAAGACACAGTAGTGCAATGCGCTCACCTTTTAAGAGTGCATGCCCCAATGCAATTCTCTAAGAGCTATTTTTCTTGTATAAAACATGCTTCATATATGAAAAAGTTTTATAAATCTCCCTACAGGCATGCACTTTCCAACTTGTTTCTCTTTTTCCTCCTGAATTTATTCTGAGGATACTGTTTCTGAGGTTGTTTGCCCCTAAAATTTCCCCGTCCTCCTCTGTTATGGAGCCTGCCTTGGGTTTAGATCAACCTCCCTCTTTAAACTATGTAATACATTTATCGGCTTCATTAAAATATGTATGAATCCCATTATTCCTTTCCTCATATGCGCAACCATTCTCCTGAGCTATCCAATTTCTGGTACCGGGTGAAGCTAAATAGTGAGCGTGCCTCATCTCAGCTAGCCCACACATCAGTTAATACACTTTTCATTTAAATATATTGTAAACCACCTACACAGATCAAGTTCTTAAGACAAAGGAGAAAGGATAACATTTGAAAGCTGGTGCTCTACAGCTATGTAAATGCATATCAGTGCCTAATAACATTTTGTTATACCTGCACATTTGAAGAAAACGAATAAACTAGTTACAGAAAAGCTAATCTTGGCAAAGAGCATCTTGATTGGATAAATTGTGCATGGACACTTCAAGGCACGTTTTCAAAAGGCCTTGTAGGTAGAATCTGGGACGTCCAAATCAAAATGTCTGAAATTCCGTGGGCAGCACTGAAGGTGAGCACGTGTGTTTTCTAAAATCAGCCCGTCTCCACCATAAAGAAAAGCATCTCCATCAGATAGAAAAGACACAGGGATGTGCAAGCCTTGAGATGATTTTTGAAGCTTGTACATGCCCAATATGGATGGCTATGGGCTCAGCAACATAGACTTTTCCATGATGCTATTCCAGAATGGGCTTGTGTATCTCTTGCTACAGACATGTCCTGGCCTGTCATTTATTTATTTAACAGTGTTTTTATACCGCTTTATCATTTCAATCAAAGTGGTTTACATTGTAACTTAAACTTGGTAATGTACATTAAACAGGGATATTGATAACTTGGATTTTTCTGAGGCAATGGAGGGTTAAATGACTTGCCCAAGGCCACAAGGAGTGCTAGTGGGAATCAAAACCTGGTCTCCTGGTTTCCAAGTCAGTGCTCTAACCACTAGGATACTCCTCCACTCCATATGTAAGCAGAGACATGCAGCGGCATAGCAGCCAAAGAAATGGTCTGTCTATCTACCTGTATGCTTTTTGGGTGAAAATTATTGGAGGAATGAGAGGGTTTCTGCTCTTTTCTGTACATGTGGTTGGTTGCTGAAATGAGCACTTTGCAGACGCCTATTCATGCTCAGGTGTGGGTAGAGACATGGATGTGTCCACCACAAAGTCCAAACATGCAGCACCATTCTACAATTGTGTGCATATGGTTTTTTTTGGGAACACCTCAGGAACACCTCCACATGCCCCTGAGAGACATAGATGTGATTGTATCAAACACATGCACTGTAAATTTGGGTAAATGGCTCTTGTTGTTGATGTGATTCATATCCCTGAATGGGTGTTCTCAGATGTGGGAATCATGAATGGTGTTTCTCAAACGACCCCCCATGGAAACTATTTAGGATTCTTTCAAGCTCTAATAAATAAGGGCATTATTAAAAGGAGATAAGCAAGATACACCAAGCGCAAAATCATTCTCAGTATTAATGAACTACAAACGTCAATGACTTAGGAGCATCCGAGACTGGCATGATGTATAATGTGCACAAGGAGGACACCCAAGGTTGCAAGCTACCTCTGTCCCCTCCTTTAGGCCTTCATTTCTACCACCCTTCCATGACCTCCATCATATGGCTTGACTCCCTACCCTGCTCATGGCTTTTCTACAGTTCTGATTGGTTCTGGTGCTGTCTAGTGATGAGCCTGCAGTAAATTGCTTCTGCCACTCATGGGCAAGCTTCCTGATTGGAGAAGAAGTATGCACGAAGGAAGGTGAAGAGTTGCTAGGAGGAAAGTGAAAGCACAGTGTCTCACTATGCTTGTGCCTCAGATACAGCTCTTCAATACCCCACAATTTGAGTGAATATATGGTGACTGAAAACAAACTCCAACTCTACACAATGTTTTTTTGTCGGACGTTTTTGCCTTGAGAGATTACTCCCTCCTGAAGCGTAACTTCCCTTTTAATCAATAATGTGGTACCCTAACCACTCACTAAAATATTGTGAAATAATTGCACTCTTTATCAACACTATGGGGTATGTTTACTAAACTCCGAAATTGTGCGGGGCCCCGTTAGTGTGCCTGTGCCATATAAGGAGTGGGCGGGTCAGGCAGAAAAAAGAAAGAAAACGGGAGTAAGCGATCGCACATTTGCGCGGCGCGCTATTGTGCGCCGTGCACAATAGTGTGTGGGAAGGCTAAGTGGCGCCCTGATATGCACACACAAAGGAACAGAGTCATAATACAATGGTTAAGACACTGACAGCTGGTGCAGCTGCCAGGGGTTCAATTCCCCATTGTGCGCAACAAAAGGGCTGGCTGAGGCATTAATTTTAATGGGTAAAAGAGCTTTAGGAGGCATATTAATTTTGGGCGGCATAAGGAGGTGCACTGTCGGGTGGCATAAGGCGGTGCACTGTTGGGCGGCATAAGGCAGTGCACTGTTAATCTTGGGTGGCATAAGGCGGTGCACTGTTAAGTTTGGGCGGCATAAGGCAGTGTGCTGATGCCCAAGCACAGGACCAGAGCCACAGCACAATGATTAAGACACTGACCAATGGTGCAGGGATCAGGGGTTCAATCCCCCACAGTGCCCAATGAAGAAGGCTCACTGAGGCAGTGCATATTATGGGGATGAGTGCTGTAGGGGGCAATTTAATTTTATTTCAGTTATCACTACTAGCAAACGCACTCACAAAGCGTGTTAACATAAGGCGGCCCATAAGGCACATGTTAAAGTTCACTGTCCGCCAAGGCACCCTAGAAGGGCACCATATATGTTGCGTCACAGGATAATGTATAGTGCACCTTATATGGACAGCAACCATAAGGTGCCCTATAGGGCGCCCTATAAAGCACCCTCAGAGGCACCTTATGGGTACAGTACACTGAGGGTGTGTTTGATGGCAGCAACATATGTACATTAAATCTAAAAAAAGCTTTGGACAACCCTATCAAATAGCCCCACTGTGGGCTTGAACCCATTACCTCTGGCTCCACAGGCAGTGAAGTAACTATTGGGCTACAGCTATATAGCTGCCAGCAAGCCCCTGGCTGGCTGCAGAGAGCCTGCATGTCACCACACAGACAGTCTGCTGTGGTAACCAGGATAGGGTTAGGCCACCCATACCCATGATGCACTGCACATGCAAATCAGCTGTCCACAGATGAACACAAGATGGGGAATGCACCCCAACAGCTCCCCGGCCTGGTAGGGGGACGTGTCCGTGTGCACCCACACAGCACCTTGGCCAGGTAGGAGGTACTGACCGGGTGTTTAACTGGCACAGAGTAGCTACACACAGTCACATTGTGCGGGAACTGTGCTCACCCTGAGTGTGCGATGAGGCGCCCTGGACCAGGTCCACAGCACCCTCCATGGCTGAGAGAGGCCATGGCAGAGCTCCAAAACAGTCGTAATCTGTGAGATAGGTAGTTTCTGCAGGAACACTTTGGATATCTCTGTCTGTCTCAGTCAGGGGAACCCCCACCCACCCCCCCCCCCCCCCCCCGCGCCAAGGGTGGCAAACAGGGTCTCACATCAACAGATCCCCATTATACACCCCCCCCCCCCCCCTCTGCAATGATGGCAGTAGAGTGGACCATCAAACCTAGTCATGTTGGGGAACAGACACCCTACAGGGCAGTCCAAGCAGCCCCACACACACCCAGACCACAATATTAGACAGACAGTAGTCCTGGATATGCTAAGATGCACCCCCACCACCATCTGATATTCCCCTGCATCAAGCCATCAGCCACTGCACGGCACTCCAGCAGGGCACATACCAGCTGTGAACAGTCTGCTGGGTAGTCCCACTGGAAATGCATGCACCCACAACTGGGATGGCAGCACATACAAGCAGATACATCAGTGACTAGGCCCCAACAGATGACCCATATATATCACATGAGGGAAGTGCTATGAAGCACTATGGGGGTGCCTAGCCATGCTGCCGTCACTGCACAGTCAGGGTGGCGTGAAAGCCCAGCAGCACATACAGAGGTCACCCTGTCTGTGGAGGTGGTGGACGGCCACTACAATGTCCCTGCCAGTGCCCTATGCCCTGTGCAGATGCATCCTGGCCAGCCCACCCTGTCTGAGCTATACCCATGGTACCTTGCTGCTCATTATGCACATCATCAGGCCAAAACTGGCAACAGTGCTGGCAGTGTGGGCTGTGGACAGTGTTTGCAGCCAACACACACTGTATAGACAGACACACACTCCCACACGTATGCCAGCATTGTGCTACTATAGAGGGGTTCAGAAGCCTTGCCCACCACACCAGTCCTGGGCACAGTACAGGCATGGGTATGGTATGCAGTACGGTTGGGGGTCACTCCCCAGGGTGGTAAACACTGTCAGGGGCCAGACCTGACGCACACACCGCAGACATCAGATAGATTGTTATGATGGAGCTCAAAGAGCAGACTGTGCGTAACGTAGGGATATCTATCTGCCAGTACTCATAGCAAACGTTTGAGAGCTGTGTACCATATACCCAGGTGTAGGGTGACATTGCTAAGGTATGCAAGTGCTGGTATTGGGTGATGCATGCAGGGCCCAATGTCCTGCCTCTCCAGGAGGCATTGGCCAATGGGACCTGTGGGTGTGGGTGTGTCTGCCCCTGTTGGCTGCTGCTGTACGGCAGAGGTTCCCAAATCCAGTCCAGGTTTGCAATACACTGGTTGGGGTTTCCTGCTGTCCCTCATGAATATGCATGAGCTACATCTACATGCCATGGGGGTGGTGCATAGATATACAGCACAGTTATTTGTATGTGTGGCAGCATGGAACCTGAATGGTGTGTGGTCCTCCAGGACTGCATTTGTGAGACTCTGCTCTAGGTAATGCCCCTGGTCATAGTGTCTGTGCTTGGTGGTGTAAAAGATAGGCGTATGACCAATGCGTATGTCCCCAGCAATAAAGGATTGCCCTTACTAACATGGTTTAGTTGTGGGGAAAATATGTGGACAGGATTGGTAGTAGCCCCAGCTGGGCTTTGAACCTGTGACCTTTTGTTCCTGCACACACTGTCTGTGTGCACTGCACCACTATGTTGCCACAGATGTGCTGAATTCCCTGGGAAGTCCATGGCTGTACATCCGACAGGGCCTATGTTGCAGTGGACGTGCCAGCCTGCACATGGCTCGGCCACTGTCTTCTGTGGCTAGCAGCCACTGCCCCCTCCACCACCTGTACCCTACCGCCAACATGCTGGCATGTCCGTATCTTGGAATAGCATTTGACCTGATTGAGTTGTGGCACTCCAGGACTGCATTTGGGGGACTCGGCTGTCGGTAATGCCCATTGTTATGGTGTGTGTGCGGTGTTGGGTACAAAATGGGTGTGTGAACCATGCTTATGTTCTCTGCAATAAAGGAGTGTCTGTACTATCTCTGTTTAGTGGTTGGTAAAATATGGGGACTGGGTTGGCAGGAGCCCCAGCTTGGATTTGAACCTGTGACCCTCTGGTCCTAGAGGTACTGCCTCTGTCCGCTGCACCACATTGTGGCCACAGTGATAGTGCAGTCCCTGGGGGTGGGAAACCTGACCAACAGAGTCAAAAACCCTGCTCTGCACATTTGTACTGTGGGCTCCGTCACCTTGTCTGGTGACATAAGTGCAAATACACCCCTCAACCGACCATGAACAACTGGGGATAAATATAACCAAGCTGGGCAACAGTGATATTGATGGGCAACCATAGCAAACACTCCCAGGAAGGCTCAGAAAAGGGGAAATGGTTTTTGGAAGGGTCTCCCCTCCGTAGCCCCTTCCAACCGTCATTTCATTTTTTTGGAGCTTTCCTGGGTGTGTTTCTTATGTTTGCCCATTAATATCGGGGTTCCCCAGCTGCCTTCCTATTTTTAATATTTTTGTTTGGGTCTTTTTCTATCTTTCTTTGCACTTTTGTTCTGTGCACATGTATCACACTGCTCACGTTTTTCAGGTTTCCCCGGTTTCCCTGTACATTGCTGACGCGAAATGGTTTCTCTTCCCTTTAAATGCCCTCTACCGTGAGTGTTTCACTCGCGCTATTTTTAACCTGTGAATTCGGCCCCGATCATGTGCGGGGAGCCTCTCCCCTCCCCTTCCCCGCCCATTGACCCCGTCTCTCTCTCCGCCCCTCGGGGGCCTTCCTCCGCCCTCAGAATGCCTTTCCACGCCTCTATCGGACATTTGCGGGCCGGGTACTTGTGCGGGGTGCGTTAGTGCGGCGCGCAATTGTGCGGGGCCCATGCGCACTTCTGCGGGGCATTTAAGAGCGTTTCTGAGCGTTTGAGTGCTGCGTTTCCGTGCGCTATTGTGCGGCACGCAATTGTGCGGCTTTTAGTAAACATGCCCCCATGTCACAATATAACGCTCTCTTCTATCGAGCCAGGGGATCTCTTCTTAACTTCCAGAAAATCCCCACAGCCCCATCAAAATTCTGCAGATAACAACGAACACAGCACTGCGTTTAGAGCCCCACTCTTTTTTCTGGCCCTGTTTCAACGCTTACAAATCTGCACCAAAAATATACTCATCTTCATGAGCCGTCAAGCAGCGGTATTTCATCCCCTGCGACGTTCGACATGGAGTAGCATCAAGTAGAGACCTTTCCTCCCAAAAGGATGCTTCCGTTAAGTTGGACTGTATTAACGTAAGCGTCCTTTTGGGAGGAAAGTTCTCTACTTGATGCTACTCCGTGTCGAACATCGCAGGGGATGAAATATTGCTGCTTGACGGCACATGAAGATGAGTATATTTTTGGTGCAGATTTGTAAGCGTTGAAACAGGGCCAGAAAATAGAGTGGGGCTCTAAACGCAGTGCTGTGTTCGTTGTTATCGGCAGAATTTTGATGGGGCTGTGGGGATTTTCTGGACGTTAAGAAGAGATCCCCTGGCTCGATAGAAGAGAGCGTTATATTGTGACATAGTGCTGATAAAGAGTGCAATTATTTCACAATATTTTTAATGAGTGGTTAGGGTACCACATTATTGATTAAAAGGGAAGTTACGCTTCAGGAGGGAGTAATCTCTCAAGGCAAAAACTTCCGACAAAAAAACATTGTGTAGAGTAGGAGTTTGTTTTCAGTCACTATATATTTACTCAAATTGTGGGGCATTGATGTATATTAGAGTGGAGTGTTGTTATAATTAGTTCAGATACAGCTCTTGACAGCAGCTAGATTCGGGGCTGTTCAATAAAGAAAGAAAACATCAGCAAAAAGGGAGGAAGAGGCATGAAGACGAAAGACAGCGGCAAAGGAGGCAATGGAAAGCTGTAGTCATGATATAGTGCACATCCGTTTAAGAAGAAGTGGTGACAGATGTTGATACAGCATCACATGGGTTTGGACCAAACCACAAAGTAGAGAAGCAATCTAGTGGTTAGTGCAATAGGCTGAGAACCAGAGACTGCAGGGTTCAAATACTGTCTTTCCCACAGCCCATCTTGAAACCTTGGGCTAGTCACTTTGCCTTCCTATGCTCCGGTTACTTACTTTTACAGGTTGATGCAGAAAACTAACTCCAGTATGGACGTGCATTTTCGTGCATATAGCACAAGTGTAACGCCCACAAATCTGCATGCCAAATGCAGAAAAGAGATGCATGCGCATGTAAGAAGTCTGCAAAACCTCTGTGCACACGGAATGCCGTGTGAATTTAAATGAGTTTGGCGTACTCAAATAACATGTTAATGAGGTCTTCACCCAATGCAGAGAAACGCGTTAAAGATTACCCAATCAGGCGTTCACTTCAAGAGCATTGTTATTTGTATGCCTGGTCAGGAGGTGACATTAAATTCTAGTGTGTCCCTCGCTATACTCCGCTTGGAGGCTTCAACGGTCTGTATTCATCAGCATGTGAACATAGGCATTCAAGATCAGTGTGTTTTGGCTGCATATATATTATACCCTTCTCATCAGTGACAGATTTGAAGAAGAGATGTCTTTTGGTTCTGAGCATATTAAGTTAAATGTTCTTCATGCATATTTTAAGCATAGGGAATCCCTTTTTTGCGGTCAAAAGCTGCAGGTTTTCCCGGATGTGAGTAGGGCTACCCAGGTCCGGCGTAGGCAGTTCCTGATGTTAAAACCATCTGTTTTGGTTATAGGCGCATGCTTCTATTTAAAATTTCCTTGTAGATGTGTAGTTACCCTTGAGGGTCAGTCTTCTGTATTTACGGATGTGACCCAACTTAAGTCTTTTTTGAACCAGAAAAAGGTGGTAAAGGATGTCGGCAGTGAGATTTCTGTCCCCTAATAGTGGAGTTTGAGTACTTCTGATTTCCTTATTTCATTGTATTATATAATAGGTAATATGTTCTCCCTTGATGTGGTATTTTCTTATGTGGTTTATGTTTTTTCTTGAGCATTGTTAAATGTGCTGGAATGTCTTTGTATTTCCTTATTATTTTGTTGTTATTCAGGAAATTATAAATAAATAAAAAAAAAATAAAAAAAGAAGAGATGTCTTTTGCTGCTTATTCTCTTGCCATTCTGCTGCTTGCAAGACAAAGAAGGGAGAACAGCAGAGACCCAAGAGAGGAGCATGAGGAAGTACATGCTGCAACCATCATCAATGTGAGGCCCCACAGACGGTGCCTATTCAGAAACAGGGCAGTACTGAATGGACTCCCTGTCATCTTGTCCTTGTATGAGGATGTTAAAGATGATATTGATTCAGCCACTGCTCATGGGCACACCATACCAGGACTGGTGAAGTTACTTGCCACCTTACATTTTTTGGGCACTGGATCATTCCAGAATGATGTTGGACTGGCCTATAGAATGGACTAGCCACCATTTTCAAGGCATTTCAAGCAGGTATTGCAGGTCTTGAAAAATCGCAATGGGGAGCATATCCAGTACCCAGAGCAGGGGGCAGAAAGGCAGGTGCTGAAGGATGACTTTTTTAATATTGCTAGACTACCAAATGTGATTGGAGCAATAGACTGTACCCATGTAGCCCTAACACCTCCCACAGACAGAGAAATGGTGTTCCGGAACAGGAAAAGCTTCCACTCAATTAATGTGCAAGTGGTGTGTGACATGCACGTGAAGATCCTGAATGTGGTCTCTAAGTTCCCGGGCAGCTGTCACGATTCCTTTATTCTCTCCAGCTCGGCACTTGGCCGTAACTTTGAAGAGGGAAAGTATGGTGAAGCTTGACTCTTCGGTATGTGTTGTATAGGCATATTGAAACTTTGGGAGGGGGCAGGGGGACAGCTGTACATTTCTGCATATTATATATATTTATGCTTTTATTGCTTTGTCAAGCAGTTTTCTTGTTTTAAATGCATAGGCGATGTTGGCTATGTGTGTAAGTCCTGGTTGATGACTCCTCTGCTTTTGCCTAGCACATCTGTGGAGATGCACTACAATGAGGCACACATTACTACCCGGTATTTGATAGAGTCACTTCCATTGTCTGGATCATTCTGTGGAGGGGGGGGGGGGGGCATTGCAATATGCACCTGAAAAGGAAGTGGACATTGTTGCGGTGTGCTGCATGCTGCACAACATAGCCCGGAAACACGGAATGCCATGTGTAATAGCTCCTGATTTGCCACCGGAACCTTGTATCCATGCCCCTGCTCAGATATGCAGAAGATGAACAGAAGACTACTTTTCATGACTTTTTCAGTTTGTGCTAGCATGTCTGGTTATGCCTACTTGTTGTTCCTTAAATACTTTTTGGGGTGAGAATACTGTTTATTATTATTGAGGTGGGTGTTACTGACTTTGGTTTTTACTTCTGGTATGGCGCGGGGGTGGGGGGGAGGAGTATGACTGGTAATGGTAAGGAAACTAAACAGATCAGGAAGAGGTGAGTTTTCAGACATATAAAGCAAGCAAGGAATCCAAGCAAATACTAAATACCCCCCCCCCACACCCTCCCTAATAAACATGAAGAATGCAGAAAGGCAGATATAGAAAGCAGGCATCCATGTACATCAGACACATGGGCAAACTACAGCAATGGGGATTCACGCAAAGGGATGTCTTTACAGTGTTTATTTTTATACCGCTGTATCTACCAGTCACAGTGGTTTACATGGAACAAAAGAACAAGTAACTTACATCGAACATAGGGAACAATAAATAACTGAGTGCCACATAACTACTTACTAAAGCTGAATTGATGCTGCATGAGATACACATGAGGATGTGATGGGAGGGTGGCTAAGAGGCTGTGCCATAGTGTTCCAGAAAGAGGGAGGTTTTTAGCTTGCTCTGGAATTCACCTAGGTCAGTGAGGGCTCATATTTCTGGGGTGAGGGAGTTCCAAATGAAAGGTGCATAATAAGAGAAGGCTCTGGTGTTGTTGGGGTGGATGAAGGAAGCAGAATCGAGAGGAGGTTATGGTTGGAGGACCATGTTGATCTCTTGTTGAGAGATTGTTGGAGACGGGGCAAAGGATATCTGTTAAGAGGAGGTGGGTGGTCTTGAATATGGTTAGCACAACTTCATATTTGATCCTCATGTGCATGGGCAGTCAGTGTAGCTGTTTCAGAGTGGGGATGATGTGCCCTCGTGGGCATGTGCCTATAATTATTCCGGTTGCAGAGTTTTGGGCAAGCTGTAAGGATAGTAAGGTAGCTTTAGGGAGACCTGGTATGTTATGTTTGCTTAGTCCGGGATGGTGGTGATGAGCGATTGGCAGATGTTTCTGAATAAGACAAATCTTATGAACAATAGCTAGAGACATCCCAATTACATTAACAAAGGACAAGATAACCCATCCCCCAAACCCTAAATCTGATCTGTAATTTTATTGGGAGCCATTGTACATGACAAAAAAGTTTAATTGTCACATACCTGTCTCAATCTATCCTAATCGAGATATAGAAACAGAGTAGCCCTTTCCCCAATGCATGTGCCCTATCGCCTGGTCCCCCTGTCCATGCACCCTTATATGCACGTAAAGCCAGATATTCAGCTGGATGCGGGGAAGTCAAGTGCGCACGCGTGCCATGTGTGTAGATGTACATTCTGCATGCGTGAATGTGGAACCAAAAAAAATGGTTGATGCAGGTGCACATGCAGGAGGGGGCCCAGCAGCACCGAATCCTAGGAGGACGCCAAACGTCCCCTGGGAGGACATTGAGCTGCTGGTCTCCCTCATAATTGCCAATGAAAAGCACCTTCTTCCAAGGCCGGGGAAGAGGCACAACTACCATCTGATGAGGCAGGAATGGCGGAGGCTCTGCCATATCTTTAATGAAGAGGTGATGTTTGTACAAGAGGTGAGTACAATGGTATTTCTTATTTTGGGGGCAGTGCAATAGTTTATTTTTTTGGGGGCTGTGGTTTATTCATTGGGGGGCAGTGCAGTGGTTTATTTTTTGGGGGGATGTGGTTTATTTTTTGGAGGGCTGTGCATCTGCTGCTGCTGATAGAAATGTCATGTTCTTGTCTTTCGGGTTGAGGACAGAAGGCCTGTGAGCAGATGAGGAATCCACGCTTCCTTCAGTAGGCGTGTCATATGTGGCAGATCTCAAAAGTTAGGCATCATAAGTTGGGGACTGTTGTACACAGTCCAGCTTTTACCTTGCACACTGCTTTGCCTGGATCACATGTGTTTCTCTTTTCTTTTGGCAAGTCCAGCCCAGATGAGGACGAAGATTATCCAGGTCCTCCATACCACACGCACCCATAGCTACAGGCCCGGTAGTTCCAGCCTCCCACCCCCATACTGAACCCCTGCAATCTGGAGCCACCTATGCCAAACCCCCCATGCTGAATCTCCCAATGTGAACCTCCCTGTGTCCCATCCTCCTGTGCTGAACCTCCCTGTATCCCATTACCCCATGTTGAACACCATGTCCCAACCCCCTGTGCTGATCCTCCACATCTCCCAACCCCCTGGGCTGAACCTCCCCATGCTGAACCGCCCCATGTCCCAACCCTCTGTGCTCATCCTCCCCATGCTAAATCTCCCTGTGTCCCAACCCCCCTGTGCTGATCCTCCCCATGCTGATCTTCCCCATCTTCCAACACGTATGCTGAACCTTCCTGTGTCCCATCCCCCATGCTGATTCTCCCCATGCTGAACCTCCCCATGTCCCAAACCCCCATGCTGAACCTCCCTATGCTGAACACTCCATGCTGAACCTTCCCGTGTCCCAACCCCCTGTGCTGATCCTCCTTATGCTGAACGTCCCAACCTGTCCTGCTGTTACTCTGTGCTGATCTTCCCCATGTCCCAAACTCCTATGCTAAACCTTTCCATGCTGAACTTCCTTATCTCCCAACCCCCCAAGCTGAACCTCCCCATGCCCCAACCCCTGTGCTGATCCTCCCCATGCTGAACCTCCCTGAGTCCCAATCTTCCCTGTTGATCCACCCCATGCTAACTTCCCCATGTCCCAACACCCCATGCTGAACTTCTGTGTCCCAACCCCATGCTGATCATCCTCATGAGAACCTCACCATGTCCCAACCCCCCCCCCCCAGGTGCTGATCCTCCCTATGCTGATCCTCCCTGTGTCCCAACCCATCCTGCTGATACTCCATATGCTGATCTTACCCATGTCCCAGTCCCTGTGCTGATCCTTCCCATGTCCCAAACCCATGTGTTGAACCTCCTAGTATCCCAACCCTCCTGCTGATCCTCCCCAAGCAGAGCCTCCCTGTATCCCAAGCAGAGCCTCCCTGTATCCTGTGTGTTGAACCTCCCCATGTCCCATTCCCACATGCTGAACCTCCCCATGTACCGGCCTCCATGCTGTTCCTCCCTATGCTGATCCTCCCTGTATTCCAACCCCCAGCTGATCCTCCCTATGTGAACATCAATATGTCCCAACCCCCTGTGTTGATCCTCCCCATGCTGAAACTCCCTGTGTCCCAACCCCTCATGCTGATACTTCCCGTGCTGATTGTCCCTGTGTCCCAACCCCCATGCTGATCCTCCCTATGCAAACCTCAGTATGTCCCAACACCCATGCTGATCCTCCCTATGCAAACCTCAAGATGTCTCAACCTCCCTTGCTGATCCTCCCCATGCTGAAACTCCCTGTGTGCCAACCCCTTATGCTGATACTCCCCGTGCTGATCTTCCCTGTGTCCCAACCTCCTGTGCCGAACCTCACTGTGTCCCAACCCCCATGCTGATCCTCCCTATGCAAACCTCAACATGTCCCAAACCCCTGTGTTGATCCTCCCCATGCTGAAACTCCCCATGTCCCAACCATCATGCTGATCCTCCCCATGCTGATCCTCCCCATGACCAAAACCCATGTGCTGAACCTCCCCATGTCCCAATCCCACATGCTGAACCTCCCCGTGCCCCAACCCCCATGCTGATCCTCCCCATGCTGAACCTCCCCTTGCCCGAACCCCCATGTTGAATCTCTGTGTGTCCCAAAATCCCATGCTGAACCTCCCCATGCCCTAACCCTCTGTGCTGATCCTCCCTATGTTGAACCTTTCCATGTCTCAACCCCTTTTGCTGATCCTTCCCATGTCTCAACCTCCTGTGTTGAGCCTCCCCATACTGAACATCCCCACATCCCAACTCCCATGCTGATCCTCCCAATGCTGAACCTCCCTGTGTCCCAGCCCCACATGCTGAATATCCCCTTGTCTGAACCCCCCATGCTGATCCTCCCCATGGAGATCCTCCCCGTGTTCCAACCCCAATACTGAACCTCCCCATCCTGAGCCAGCCTGTGTCCGAACCCCTGAGCTAATCCTCCCCATGGTTATCTTCCCTATGTTTCAACCCCCCTTGCTGAACCTCCCCCTTTCCCAACACCCCATGCTGATCCTTCACATCCTGAACCTCACTGTGTCCCAACCCCCCATGCTGAACCACACGTTACTGCCCTTGATTTCCCTTCCCTGTCTCCCACCCATGGGCATGTGCAACAAAAAGCAGAGCCAGTAGCATCTGCCCTACAACCTGCAGCTCCTGCCTTATGCTGCCTAGTTCCTGCAGCTGCTGCAGCTCTTGCCTCACACTGCATAGCTCCTGCAGCTCTTCTCTCATGCTACATATCATCCCCAGGACCACAACATGTACTTCCTCCTGTCATGTCAGCTCTCGGGCTGCGATATCTTCCAGGGGATCTACAGTCATTGCTTGCTTGGGTGTCCAGTTCATCTTCCAAGCTCAAAGCCACACTGAAGAGATTTCCATTTGTAGCCTCGCTATCAGCAATATTTGTCACTGAAGTGAAACAGGACAGCTGAGAGTAACTGATCTGTGACAGGAACCTGTCGGGCACAATACTCACAGGCCCCAACTCCCAAAGATTCCCGAGGTAATGCTAGGGGGTATACTCACTGACAAGGGAGGAGGGCTCCATTGAAAATCCCCCAGAGGCAGGGTCCTCATAGGCAGGGCTTGCAGAAGGACACACTACAATGAGAAATAAAGGTGGACAGTTGATTATTAGAACCAGTCTCAGAGGCCCCCAACCCCCAAAAGAATTCCAAGGTAATGCTGGGTGTATACTTATTGTCAGAGGAGGAGGGCACTATGGACAAGCCCCAGAGATAGGGCTTGCAGAGGGACACACTACAATGAGAAATAAAAGGGACAGTTGATTAGTATAACCAGCCTCACAAGCCCCAACCGCCAAAAGAATCCCAAGGTAATGTTGGGGGTATCGGCAGAGGAGGAGGGCACAGTCGAAGAGGTAGACACTGCAATAAGAAATGGAAAAGGGATAACTATTATTGAGTCCACTCACAATCCCTCCACCCAAATACATTAGGTACTTCTGGATATGTACTCACCTGCTTGTATCCCTGACTCTGCTGAGTCTATAATGCCAGATACACCATTAATTGACTATGCCGTAAAGTGGTTGCAATCAGCTGCTTCAGTGGGGTCAGCTGGCTAGGACATGGAGGGCCCCTCCCCCTAGTCTTCCGGCATGACTTCTCAATTGCTATCACTTTTTTTTTCACAGCAAATCGCTCATCACACCACCAGTGTTTTAATTGCTTTATTGTGCATACTTTCACCCCCGGGGAGCTCATCTCTGCAGTTATTTGATCCCATGATTTAGCCCTTTGCCCTGCCGTATTCTTTGCCACAAATAACAGATAGCAATTGGCAGGTACGCAGCAGTACGGTACATCCTTCTCCTCCTCAGAACAGCGTGCCGAGCAGGTGCGGCTTTGCCTGCTGACTAGCAGTCTGCTTCATCTCACCACATGAACTTGAATCACGCTCCATCTCCATCTCTACAAGACAAATGAGACAAACTCAACCTACAAGACAATGTAATGTGACCACAACTGAAGCAAAAAGGGCAAAAGAAGGAATCAATATACCCTTTATATACCCCCCCCCCCACACACACACACACATGCGCACGGCACTTTGCATCCTTCCTCGTTTCATGGCAGTCTTACGTGTATATTTATGCACCGTGATACACGCTGAAAAGCAATGCAGTGTGATCGCATCTAGATGCGATGACCACGTGGGCATCTGATGTCATGCACATCCTCTACCACACACTTTCTTGCGTTTGTTTTCTTTGCACATGTGTTGCTCCGCTCCTCAGTGCTGATCTTTTACGATTATGTTTTCTTTTGCGCCAGGGTTTTATGCGTCTTTCATTTGCATACAAATGTTCTATGTAATATGAATAGGTATGCATTCCTGTTGTACCATTTATACCGCTGTTCATTGTAAACCGCACTTGATCCATGGGAAAATGCGGTATAAAAGTGTTTAATAAATAAATAAATAAAATACCTTCTCTTTTCTGCATTGAACGCTAAGAGTTGTGTACTGTCAGGGCGCTATGTAAATGCGTAAACAATCACTACTGCATGCACCTAGTGACAGTTTTCTGCATCGACCTGTTAGATCGTAAATCCTCTCTGGGCAGGGACTTACCTCCACGACCTGGATTATAACTCGCCCTCAGCCTGGGTTTGGGAAGGCAAGTAATTAAATCCAAAAGCCAAGCCATGTATTATTCTTGCTTATAACGTTATTTGCTGCAGAATGAATACAGTAGGAGATGGAGCTCAGAACATCAAAAGTCCTTCTTCCATGGGTATAGAACTATCTGACATATCAACTAGGACTCGGGGCACCCTGAGAGTTGTGCGAGCAGTGCGGCTGCACAGGGCACAAGTACAGAAAGGGCACTGATATCATCACTGGGCTTTCAGGAAGCTCAAAAAGAGTTACTTTCCGGGGGGAAGGGGGCACTAGATTTGTTAGCCACATAGGGCACATATCTAGCTTGGTACGGTCCTGCTACGACTTAAGTATCTAAATATTCCATAAAGGAGAAAGGGGATATGATGGAGGCCCGCAAATACCTCATAACTGCAAATAACGAACAAGAGGCAAACACGTTTTTTAGTGGAAAGGAAATTCTAACACCAGTGGACATGATGAGAGGCCTAATGAAAGTAGACTCAGAAGTTACAGAAAGAAACATCTCTTCCCAGAAAGGATAGTGGAAGTGATAGAAAACACAGTAGCAGAATTCAAGAGAGCATGGGATAGGGACAGATGATGCTTCGTTGTGTAGAAGTGAAAGTAACGCAGATGCCATTCATGTAATCTGCGGTGTACAATAGGAAGAGAAACTGAACAGCTTGATGGGCTTTGTGATCCTCATCTGCCCTCACGTTTCACATTTTGAAGTCTGGCAGATGGGAAAGGGGGGGTGCCAATAAGGGGTTTCACTCAGCCACTTAGCACTTCCACATAATCTGCAGCATTCCTTAGATTTGCTAAGGAGACATCTGTCAGATTACCAGGATGAACTTTTACTTATTTTTCCGAATGTCCAACAGAGTCCAACACTTAACAGGTTGCAGAAACTTAACTTGAAATACAGTCTTTACATTTAACTTGGTTAATCAACAAAATACTACAAATTTTCTCAATGTGCTTCAAAACATTGCCCACTGGTTTAACCAAAGTGTTGAAAGCTCTTTTCTTAAGTAGCAAGTTCAATTATTTGTTCTTTTTCTGGGAGTCAGAGACTTGATGTGGCCTCTCCCAGGTCTGCCGTCCAAACTGATCTGTCAAGGTTGCAGATCTCTCCCTTTTGAAAAAAACGGTTTGGTTTAATGAGCCACTGTTGTTTCTTCTCTTAGTTTAATTAATCTCAAGACAGTTTGGAGTCCTGGCCGACCCACTCTCTAGTTCTGTGTCATAGGAACCCTACTAATCTGCACTGCTGCCAAAGAAACCTCCGCAGATACCAAGTGCTCTTTCGGGAAACTTTTCCTGTGTGCCCAAATTAAAGTTACTTCCACCAATAAGTTTTACACCTGATCACATATGCATTCAGATTATGAGCCGCAAATGCTACAGTAGGATCCACATGTCATAAGCACCCAGAGAGAGGTGCTACGATATTACACAGCTTGCTCCTTGCAACTAAAGCATGATATCACAGTATCTCCCCCTAGCAGCAGGTTCACATGCAGCATGGTGGGAACATTGGTCACAAGTGTGAGATATACATGGTAGCCATTAGGGAACTAACGTGTATTTGATTTTTAGAAAGCCTTTGACAAGGTCCCTCATGAGAGACTCTTGGCGAAATTAAAAAGTCATGGGATAGGAGGCAGTGTGCATCAGGAACCATTTAAAAGATAGAAAACAGAGAGTAGGGCTAAATGGACAGTTTTCTCAATGGAGAAAGGTGAATAGTGGAGTACACCAGGGGTCTGTGCTGGGCCCACTATTTTTAACATATTCATAAACGACCTGGAAATAGAAATAACGAGTGAGGTGATCAAATTTACAAGTGACACAAAATTATTCAAAGTTGCTAAAACACAAGAGGATTGTGAAAAATTGCAAGAAGACCTTGAAAAACTGGAAGACTAGACTTCCAAATGGCAATGAAATTTAATGTAGACAAGTGCAAAGTTATGCACTTAGGAAAGAACAACCCAAACTACAGTTACATGATGCAAGGTTCCATATTAGGAACCACTACCCAGGAGAAAGATTTAGGCATCATCATAGATAACACATTGAAACCATTTTTTTGTGCGTAAAATATAAATGCTGCTAGCACAGATCCTTGTGTGCATGCAGATGTTTTGCTCTCCATATTTAGCACGGATGTTTTGCACACAGGAGGCCAAGAAAGCAAATAGAATGCTAGGAATCATCAGGAAAGGAATGGAGAATAAAACAAAGGATATTAAAATGCTTCTGTACAGGGGCACACCAAGGGGGGTGAGGGGCCATGTGCGGAGACTCGGTGTGGTGCCTCATTTGCATAAGGGGCCTCATTTGCATAAATATTTGCATAATGTTACCATACACTAACTTTTAGTGAACATGCCTCTTAATGAGTGTATGGATAAAGAAAGACTAAACGATTTCTACATTACTATAATCCAGTGCCACCCTTCAGGCACATTAGGAACTACTACAAACACTGCCCATTTAGAACCCATAGCAAACCCGCCGTATCATAACGGCACTACCAGGACTCACAAAGCACAAGACCCTACCTATCAAAAGGCAACACTGCAAATATTAAACCAATACATTTCAAAGAATAACAATACATGACCTACTGGGGAAAGAGAACAAGTGGCAATGTCAAATAGGAATTACATAAACAGAATATCTCAGCTCAGTTACACATGCAGAACATAGACCATCACCAAACAAGGAATCACAATTTAGAAACAGGAAGACAATAATTAAACTGGGAACCCCAAAAGCCAAACTTGGAATGTACAACAACACTGTAGAAATAAAACTATAAATTAATTTCCTCTTGTACTAAACAAAGCGCAGACGTTAATGATGCTCATTTCCCAGAGCTGACATATTCCAGTTAATAAATTCAAAATAAAGAGATATTTTTCTACCTTTTGTGCATTTTTTTTTTAGTTGCAATTGCTCCAGCCACTTTCTTCTGGTTTCTTCGTGTCTTCTGCTAACTCTCCATCGTCTGCTGTCCATTTGTCCTTTCTTCTCTCTTCTAGTTTTTTCCCATTCTCTCTCTACATCTGCTTTAACATACTAATCTTTCTCCTTTTACTCTTTCCTCATTCCTATTTTATCCACTCAAATTTTACCCCTCCATCCTCAATCCCCACTTATTCTCCCAATACCCGGCCAATTGTAGATTTTTCTTCCCTCCAGCACAAAATATTTTTCCCCTCTCCATTTCACTCTCCCAGCCCCATCCCATTCTAATCCTCCCCCAACATCAGCTCCCTTCTAGTTCCAGCCTCACCCAGCATCCATTCCCTTCTAGTCCCTGCATCAGCCCATTTCCAGTCCTAGCTCCCCCATCCGAGTCCCTCCATCAGCTCATTTCCAATCCCAGCCCCCCATCAGCCCGTTTCTAGTCCTTTCCTAGCCCCACCTTCAGCCCATGTCAAATCCTAGCTCCCCTCCACTCAGCCCATTTCCAATCCAAGCCCCCCATGAGCCTACTTCCAGTTCTAGTCCCTCCATTAGTCCATTTCAATCCAAGCCACCACCACCACAGCCCATTTCCAATCTTAGCACCCCCCTACTGCCCATTTCCAGTCCTATCCTAGCTGCTACATCAGCCCATTTCCTGTCCTAGCTCCCCCCCACTCAGCCCATTTCCAGTCCTAGCTCCCTCCCCTCACAGCCCATTTCCATTCCAAACCCCCTCCCCATCAGCTATTTGCAGTTCAAGCCCCCTTCCACTCAGCCCATTCCCAGTCCTTGCAACCCCACAGCCCATTCCCAGTCCTAGCCCCACCCATAGCCTACTTCCAGTCCTAACCCCTCATCACCCCATTTTCAGTCTTAGCCCCCCCAAAGCCCATTACCAGTCCTATCCCCCCCTCAGCCCACTTCCAGTCCTAACCCCCCCATCAGTCCATTTCCAGTATTAGCACCCCCCATAGCCCATTACCAGTCCTAACCCCCCCATCAGCCCACCTCCAGTCCTAACCCACCCATCAGCCCATTTCCATTCCTAGCCTCCCCCCCATAGCCCATTACCAGTCCTAACCCCCCCATCAACCCTCTTCCATTTCTAACCCCCCATCAACCCATTTTCAGTCTTAGCCCCCCCCCCATAGCCCATTACCAGTCCTACCCCCCCCCCCATCAGTCAATAGCCTATAGTCCTAACCCCCCTCCTCCCCATCAGCCCAGGTAAATTTTAAAAAAAAACCTGGCTGCTGCTGCTGCCGTCGTGGCAGCAGCAGAATCAAGTGTCCCGCGCCCCCCCCCCCCGCCTGTCCGGCACCAGCTCTGGCTTTCAGAACCGCGAAGGGAGAGTTTCTCTCTCACGGCTCTGTTAAGCCCTCAGGCATTTCCTGTTTCCCATCAGCCCCGTTGGGCTTAACAGAGCCGCGAGAAAGGGAAACTCTCCCTTTGTGGCCCTGAAAGCTGGCTGAGGGAACGGATTCAGAGGGCTCTGCTGGGCAGGCGGGGGGGGGGGGGCTGCAGGACACTTGATTCTGCTGCTGCCACGGCAGCAGCAACAGCAGCCAGGTTTTTTTTTTAAATTTAATGCAGAATGTTGTTTGCGCAGGGCCCCCTGAAATGTGGGGCTCTGTGGAAACAACATTCTTGCTGAATGGACGGGCTGGCCTTACTTCTGTATCACTCCATGGTTCGACCGTACCTTGAATATTGTGTGCAATTCTGGTCGCCATATCTTAACAAGGATATAGCAGAATTAGAAAAGGTACAGAGAAGAGTCACCAAAATGGTAAAAGGGATGGAAGGATACCCCTATGAGGAAAGGCTTAAAAGATTAAGGCTCTTCAGCTTGGTAAAAAGATAGCTGAAGGGAGATATGATAGAGGTCTATAAATTAATGAATGAAGTAGAGTGGGTAAATATAAATTGGTTGCTTACTCCATCAAAAAGTAGAAAGACTAGGAGACACGCAATGAAGCTACAGTACAGGTACTCCTCGCTTAACGACCTACCTGTTTAGCGACCGCTCGCACTTACGACCATCTCTTCACCGTTACGACCGCTCACACTTACGACCATCTCACCGACGGTACGTGCTAAAACGTGGTTGCGCTGCGTCTCAAAGTCATACATCATTCATGGCTGAAATTGTACACTATTCTGAGGTCCGGTACTGCTGGTTTCCTGGTAAGAATACTGTATTGTCTGTATTGTCTGTATCGTCTATATTGTCATATACCATATATTTACTATGTACATGCAGTTCCTCGCTTAACGACCAATTCGCTTAACGACCAGGTCGTTGTAACGGAACGCGGTCGTTAAGCGAGGAGTGGCTGTATAATGTAACCCATTTAAGACTAATAAGAAAAATATTTTTTTACTCAGTGCATAATCAAACTCTGGAATTTGTTACCAGAGGATGTAGTAAAAGCTCTTAGTGTGGCTGATTTTAAAAAGGTTTGGACATATTCCTGGAGGAAAGGTCCATAAACCTGAGGCCCCTCACTCTTTCATTCACTACATAAGTGTATCTTACCATATTCTAGTCCCCAGTTTTGCAATGTTTTTTCATCTTGATTAGATTGCAAGCTCTGATGAGCAGGGACTGTGCCTTACATCTTTATGTACAGCGCCGCGTACACCTTGAAATGCTATACAAATGATTAATAGTAGCAGTAGCATAAACCATTATTAAAGAGGACCTGGGAAATCCACTGTTTAGGCCAGGACAAGCATTGTGGGACCTGTGTACCTTTTTGGGAACCTGCCAGGTACTTGTGACCTGGATTGGGCACTGTTGGAAACAGGATACTGGGCTTGATGGACTTTGGTCTGACCCAATATGGTATTTCTTATGTTCTTAACTGTGTGATATGGTAGAAACATATGAGAAGCACAGAATAGGGGAGAAACAAATAGCCTGCAGAATATGCATGGAAAATTTGCATGCAGTCAGCATCAGTGGAGTCATGCCATTGGCCAGTTCAGTCTTCTAGGAGGCGGTATAACTTGGGACCAGGATAAGAGCTGAAAGCGATGAAGACTTTGCCTTTTATAGCCAATGCTGGAGTCATGTCTGAGGTCTACCAGGCAGTGGCTGATATCTGCTCCCTGTCTCTTCTCCTGCTTTCTCACTTGGCTGCCATCTTCAAGGTCAAAGGGTACAGGCAGAGGTTTAAGAGCTGTAGCTGGGACAAATAGCCCTTTGCCCATAGCAGAATCTTCCTCTTTTTTTTTCCTAGGTTCTCAATGGAGGTTCTCGTCCTCCTTAACTTATGCTGTCCTAGAACGAATTTGCCCCTATATCCTTTGCATACAGCTGTGTGTCACTAGAGAGGAACCAGGAGTATGGTGTTTTTGACGATATATCATTGTCAGTGGGTTTCATCTTGGTGGGACAATGCAGTACTATTTGCTAAGATTTGTGCAAAGGTTAGCTTGGTTTTTACACACAATTTTGTGCACCTGCAATGCAGAAATTAGTTTTGCGCATGAGCTGTATGGAAAGCTTCAAGCAGTGCAATTAGCTCTTCTGTGCAGATTCGGAGAAGTATACAAAATACCTCAAGGCTGACTGATCTCAAGGCTGGGATTTTAATGCAAGATTTGAAAAAGCATAAACGGTTAGCTCCTAGGTCTGCAGTCAGCCCTAGTGAGGAATTTATGCCGGTTGCTTCTTTTATCCTGAGTGCACAGGACCCACAGTTTTTTTTCTGGCTTTGCTGAAGGGGAGTTGCTGAAAAAAACGGCAGGGGATGACGAGCTGAGGAGGAGGTGTGCTAGATCAATGTCATGCAATCGGCACATCAACATCAATATTGCAAAATAATATGGATGTTTATAAACACTGAGTGGAGTGAAGGAGTATCCTAGTGGTTAGAATAACAGCCTCACACCCAGGAGAGCAGGGTTCAACTCCTACTAGCACTCCCTGTGACCTTGGGCAAGTCACTTCACCCTCCATTGTCTCCAAAGGAACAACCTGATAGTCTACTTCTGGTCATACCTTGCCAAGAAAACCCAGGAGCTGCTGTCAGCATTGATTTAATGGCACTTAAAAAAGAACACTGAGATTATTCTGTGTAGAATAATATTGCTGTTTATGACCAGAAAATTCAGCACAAGTGTTGAATGTTTTTTTGTGCACAATATATAATTGCTGTTATCACAGATCTCAGTGTGCATGTATCTGGTTTGCTCTCCTTATTTAGCTTATTTCCATATTGTTTGGTAATAGCACTGGAGAGCAACATTTTTGCGTTAGGAAACCCTGTGCTGAACTTAAGCACATGGCTGTAACGCAAAGTCTCTGCATCAGCTCATGAGTGGATATTTCCATGTTGTCTGCCCATTTCTTGAGCTGAATAGTCAGCCTTGAAAGCTCTCCGCTCTTTACAAATATAGAAGCAGCTTTGCAGGCTCTGAGCAGTTCTGTAGTCCAGGGTAGAGATACACTATAGAGCAGTTGTATAAGCCACATTTAGACCTTGTTTGGGAGGTTTTTTGGTTGCTCTTAAAGCCTGTGAATGGCAGATTTTTCTGATGAAGGTGGTATTGCTTGTAACTTAAACATTGGAATTATGGGCAATATTTTAATTGGTATTCCCGATCGTTATGTCTTAGGGGGATGTTTACTAAACATTCTTATCGTGCAGGGCCGCGGTAGTGTGCGGATCAGGCTGAAAAAAGAAAAAAACCGGGAGTAAGCAACCGGACGTGTGCGCGTCGCGCTAATGTGCGGGGGTCGACATTAGCGCGTGGAAAGGCAAAGTGGCGCGCCGTTGGGTATAGAGAACAGCAGAGCTGTAGTACAACGGTGAAGACACTGACCAATGGTGCAGGGGCCATGGGTTCAATCCCCCATTGTGCGCAAGGAAAAAGGCCAGCTGAGGCAGCAACTGTAATGGGTAAAATTGTTTTAGGAGGCAAATTAATTTGGAACGGCATAAGGCGGCGCACATTTCTTTTTGGGCGGCATAAGGCGGCGCACAGTTCTTTTTGGGCGGCATAAGGCGGCGCACTGGTCCTCGGGCGGCAGAAGGCAGCGCGCTGATAGGCAGAAGGCGGCGCGCTGATGCACAAGTACAGGAACAGAGCCACAGCACAATGGTTAAAACACTGACCAATGGTGCAGGGATCAGGGGTTCAACCCCTCACAATGCCCAGTGAAAAATGCTTGCTGAGGCAGTATGTATTATGTTGTGGAGTGCTGTAGGAGGCATGATAATTTTATTTTGTTACCACTACTAGCAAACGCACTCTCCCAGCATGTTAACATACGGCGGCCCATAAGGCACATGTTACAGTGCACTGTTCGCCAAGGCACCCTTGAATGTCCCCTATAGGGCACCATGTATGTTGCGACACAGGATAATGTATAGTGCACCCTATATGGATGGCAACCATAAGGTGGCCTACAGGGCGCCCTATAAAGCACCCTCAGAGGCACCTAATGGGTATAGTAAGCTGAGGGTGGTCTTGCCGGCATAGACATATGTACAGTAAATAAAAATAAAGCTGTGGACATCCCTATCAAAGAGCCCCACTGTGGGCTTGAACCCATGACCTCTGGCTGTACAGGCAGTGACGTAACCATTGGGCTACAGCTCCATAACTATAAGCAAGCCCCTGGCTGGCTGCAGATAGCCTACACGTCACCTCACAGACAGTCTGCTGGTGTAAACCGGATAGGGTAGGCCACCCGTACCCATGATGCACGGCACATGCAAATTAGCTGTCCACAGATGGACCACAAGATGGGGAATGCACCCCCACAGCACCTCGGCCCTGTTGGGGGAAGGGACCAGGTGCACCCACACAGTACCTTGGCCTAGTAGGGGGCACTGACCGGGTGTTTTACTGGCACAGAGTAGCCACACACCGTTACATCGTGCGGGTACTGTGCTCACCCTGAGTGTGCAATGAGGCGCCCAGGACCAGGTCCACAACACCTTCCATGGCTGATGGAGGCCAAGTGGGAGTTCCAAAGCAGTGTTAATGTGTAAGATAGCTAGTTTCTGCACAAACACCATGGATATCCTTGTCTGCCACAGCCCCCATCAAGAGATCCACACTCTACCTCCCTGCAAAGGTGGCAGTAGAGGGCAACAGCAACCCCAGTCCTGCTGAGGAATTTCCCCCCCCCCCCCACAGGGCAACTCCATCCACAGCCATGACACAATAGTAGACAGACATAAGCCCAGGCTATGGTAAGCTGCACTCCACCACCAGATATTCCCCTGCAGCAAGCCAACAGCCACTGCAAGCCAATCCAGCAAGACACATACCAGCTACAAGCAGTCTGCTGGTTAGTCCATAGTGCATGTTCCCAGTGGAGATACATGCACCCATAACTGGGCTGCCTGCATACACAGCAAGCAGATAGATCAGTGACTGGGCCCCAAATAGAAACCCATATCTATCACATGAGAGAACTACTATACAGCACTATGGGGGTGCCTAGCCATGCTGTGGTCACTGCACAGTCAGGGTGAGCGTGATCACCCAGAAGGACATGCTTTGGCCACCCTGTCTGTGTAGGTGGTGGCCGGACACTACAATGTCCCAGCCAATGCCCTATGCCCGGTGCAGATGCATCCTGGCCAGGACACCCTGTCCTGGCTATACCCATGGTACCTTGCACCTCATTATGCACATTGGCTGGCCAATACTGGCAACAGTGCTGGCAGTGTGGGCTGTGGAAGGGGCTTGCAGCCAACACCCACTGTATAGACAGACACACACTTCCACACCTATGCCATCATGGTGCTACGATTGAGGGGGTAATTAGCCTTGCCCACCAAACCAGTCCTGAGCACGGCAAGGCATGGATATGGTACGCATTACAGCTGGTGGTCACTCCCCAGGGTGGTAAACACCATCAGAGGCCAGGCCTGGAGCATACCCCACAAACACCTAACAGATTGTTTGGATGGGGTCAACTAGCAGTATGTACGTAACGTATGGATATCTATCTGCCTGTGCTCCTAGCAAACGTCTCAGAGCTGCTTACCGTATACCTCAGGTGCAGGGTGACATTGGTAAGTTATGCAAGTGCTAGTTTTGGGTGCTGCATGCAGGGTCCAATGTTCTGCCTTTCCAGGAGACATTGGCCAATGGGGCCTGTGGGTGTGGGTGTGGGTGTGTCTGCCCTTGATGGCTGCTGCTTTATGGCACAGATTCCCAACTCCAGTCCAGGTTTGCATCACACTGTTTGGGTTTTCCTGCTGTCCCTCATGAATATGCATGAGCTACATCTACATGCCATGGGGGTGGTGCATAGATATACAGCACAGGTATTTGTATGAGTGGCATCATGGAACCTGACTGGTGCGTGCCCCACCAGGACTGCATTTGCGTGATTCTGCTCTAGGTACTGCCCCTGTTCATGGTGTCTGTGCTCCGTGGGGTAAAAGATAGACGTATTGCCATTGCATATGTCCTCGCCAGGAAAGGTGTGCCCTTACTATCACTGTTTACTTGGGGGAAAAATATGTGGGCAAGATTGGCAGTTGCCCCAGTTGGGCTTTGATCCTGTGGCCTTCTGCTCTTGCATGCAGTGTCTGTGTGCACTGCACCACCGTGTAGCTACAGATTGGGTGGATTCCCTGGAATGTCCATGACTGTGGATCCGACAGGGCCTGTCTGTTGCAGTCTGTTGCAGTGGACGGTGGCAGCCTGCACATGGCTAGGCCTCTGTCTTCTGTCGCTAGCAGCCACTGCCCCCTGCACCACATGTACTCGTCCGCCAACATGCTCCCATACAAAGCAGGTGACCTGATTGGAATGTGGCAGAACGGGACTGCATTTGGGGTACTTGGCTGTGGGTAATGCCCATTGTTGTGGTGTGTGCGCGTTGTTGGTTAAAATATGGGTGTTTTCCCCATGCTTCTGTCCCCTGCAATACAGGGGTGTCTGCGCTATCTGTGTTTAGTGGTGGTTAAAATATAGAAACTGGGCTGGCAAGTGCCCCACCTGAGCTTTGAACCCCTGACCCTCTGGTCTTAGAGGTACTGACTCTGTCCGCTGCACCACACTATGGCCACTGAGACAATGCAGCCCCTGGAGGTAGTAAGCCTGGCAGGATGGAGTCACAAACCCTGCTCTACGCAATTTTACTGTGGGCATATGCTCCCTGTCTGGTGGCAAACGTGCACATAAACCCCGGAATTGACCACGGGAAATGGGGGACACAATATCACCACGCTGGGCAACAGTGATATTAATGGGCAACCATAGCAAACACTCCGAGGAAAGCTCCAAAAAAGGAAATGTTTTTCGGAAGTGTCTCCGCTCCGTAGACCCTTCCAATATTCATCTCCCTTTTCTGGAGCTTTACTGGGTGTGCTCTGTATATTTGCCCATCAATATAACTGTTACCCAGCTGGATTTCTATTTTTAATATCTTTGTTGTGGTCATTTTCGGGTTCTATTTGCAATTTTGTTCTGTGCACATATTTCACACTGCTCACGTCTTTTTGGTTTCCCCTGTTTTCCTGTACATTGCTGACGGAACTGGTTTCTCTTCCCTTTAAATGCCCTCTACCGCGAGTGTTTCACTCGCGCTATTTTGTACATGAAAATTCGGGCCCGATACTGTGCGGGGAGCCTCTCCCCTCCCACTCTCCACCCATTGACTCCGTCCCTCCGCCCCTCCGGAGCCTTCCTCCGCCCTCCTTTAGCCGTTCCACGCCTCTATCGGACATTTGCGGGCCCGCACTTGCACGGGGCCCGTTAGTGTGCCGCGTACCTGTGCGGGGGTGACACGCACGTGTGCGGGGCGTTTAAATGCGTTTCTGCACGTTTCAATGCCGCGTTGCCGTGCGCTATTTTGCGGCGCGCAAATTTGCGGACTTTAGTAAACATCCCCCTTAGTTTTTAATAAGGCCACTTTTTGTGAGTGCCTCTACTTCCAAGTCACTACATTATAGAATTCATCTATCGTTTAGCCTTTTTGGTGGTGTTTTATGCAGGACCGGCCCCAGAGCTGGTTCAAGGTGTTGGCGCCCTAGCCAGACCGTAAGCCTTACCACCTTCTTAGCTGTCAAAATCTATTGTTTAGCTTTGAATGCCCTGCTGCTTGCCACCCCTAACTAGGCAACTGCCTAGTTTTCCTTAATGGCTGGGCTAGTCCTGAGCAGGGACCGTCTTTTACACGTGTCTGTATAGCGCTGTGTATGCCTTGTAATACTATACAAAGGATAACTAGTAGAAGTTTTATGCTGGGCAACACCTGTCTCATTTGCATAAATAGGAAAGAAAGCAAAAGCAGACTGCCCATGTGATTCTATCCTGGCCAATGAATGCACCAAACAGACAATATTAATGATATTGTAACAGGATGGAGGCCATTGAGAAAACCAGAATGCAAAAAAACATTGAAAGACTTCTCTTTTGCTTTCAGTAAGAAAGTCCTGAAATAGGAAAGTTGCTGCTAACATAATAGAGCTTTACCACTGTTAATCCCCCAGAGATGCAACTGAGAGAGTGGAACAGTCCCCTCCATGAATTACAGAAGCTTGGGGCAATGTCTGAATGTTGCTAGAGGAGACCAAGAGCAATGTGTGACTTCGGGTGAATTGATATTTGTAAGCAGGTCGGTTGGTGGTGCAGAGTGTACTGACAGTGCATCTGTGCTGACTCCTGCGTGTTCCAAACGTCCTTCTTTTAGCTTTTTGGATGAAGATTTTCTCTGTTGAATGACTATCTCCTGAACATCATCTTCTACAACCATCGCTGTTCCAATAGTTGACTTTACTCATACTCCAAAAGCAAAAACTGGATTTGGGTGAATCAAGGTATTAGAGATTACTTGGCATGCACCTGCAAAACGGAGTGCCAATGCCAAACAAAACAAATGTGCTCTCAATTCAAGAGGTGGGGTTCTCGACTCCTCATTTTGGTTTGGAATGCTGCCCATTCCAACATGTATTCACGTGTATGACTTAAAAGGTTTTGAAGATGGGGATAATTATGTGTAAAACGTTTTCCCTTGTGAAGGAAAACCAGAAAGCCCAAGTGTTGAGAAATGGAACCTTTTCCAGGTGAGGATAAACCATTTGGGCTAGGTAAAAGAAATGTTATTTGTGTTATAAGACAGCCATTTTTGTTTCAACTGAAAATGTAATATTCAAGATTAGGCTTTATGGGGACCATTTTCAAAGGCAGTTATGTGGCTAGCATCTCTGAAAATGTCTTTAAAGTGTACCCTGTGAGCTATTTGAAAATTGTCCAGCGTGATAAAGGTGTTATATTTTGAGCTGCATGGGTGGCGAGCTGATTAAGAGAGATTAGGAACTGCATTTACTACTGTCACTACTTATCATTTCTCTCTGCTAGACATGGGCAGTGCTGTATAGAAACACATACAATACGGTCCCTGCTCCGTGGAGTTTATAATCTAACAAAGACACATGAATAAAACAAATAAGAGGGTGACTGTTGCAATTGCTGGGCTAGAGACAGTTCAAGTGGAGAAAAGCCCTGGGTAGCTTTGAATAAAGGTTCATGGCAACATAACCTCAAGAGGAACAGGAGGAGACTTCCAAGCAAAATTAAACAAGAAGCTGCCTCCCTCCTACCTTGCTTCCTGCCCCCTAAAGCAAAAACAATAAACAACACTGAGCTTACATTTGGCTGTTAGCTCTAATTAGATAAAAGCTCTTCCTGAATCCTTCAGTCCTATTAATACAATTAATTTCCTTGTGTGACTCACATATTGACATGGTCCTTTGAGAATGTAGTGCAATGTTATGCAGCATTTACAAGCGTACGGGCCAATATTCAGCCTTTAGCCGGCTGGCCTATGGGAGGCTGGAAGGGGTAGACCTCGTTATTCAACAACACTATCCAGATAGCGCTACTGAATATCTCCACAGGCTTCCCCAGCACAGGTGGTCCATAGCGAAGCAGGAGCGGCGCTGGCACTAATCGAGTAAGTCCCAGCACTCACCAGCGCTGCTCAGCCTCGACTTCAGCGCAGCTCTAATCTGAATATCCTTCCAAGATTTAAAGGTTGAATCTCAGCAGTCTGGAAAACTGGACTCATATATTAACCTCCATTGTTAAGTGTAGCACAGAGAAAGAACTAAAAATGTACTTTTGAGTCAGGCATCCACTTTGTGGGCCCTTCAGCAAGTGATGTGATCGTACGATACAGTTAATAGGTTGTTTTATAATCACTTAGGAAAGCTTACCTTCCAGATGTGTTCTTTCAAATTATAACAGTAAATAGATGTTTTTAAATATATTTTTAGCTCCAAAGTATGTAGATGCTTATAAAATAATGCTGGTTACTCACAGTTTGCTAACATCAAAACGCCGACGCAGACAAATATGCAGATCAATATTTAGACTCTGTAGTTAGCGTTTACATTAAATATGGGCTTTCAGAGCCATCATTGGGATAGTGACCAGATAAATGTACTTTTTATATTGAAGTGGCTTTTCGCTGTTCTTTATTCAGTGTCTAAAGGTGAAAATTCTTCTTGACTCTTTCAGCTTTACCCATACGATTAATCCTTTCCATTCTACTATATACTTTTGGATGTGAATTGGAGACAACGGCTAAGGTAACAATCTAGATTTAGGTGCAAGTTTACTAAATCGTGTTAGGCCTTTGCAACCAATGCACCAAAAAAGCGCAGATAGCAAAAGCTGTGAGTTATCTGTTGGGGGCATGCACAGCATTTCCCCTAGCAAATAATGCACTGAAATTGCAGAGAATGCGGTTAGGCAGCATCATGGATGCAGCTAACACCACTCATTTAGGTGGCGTTAGCTGCATTAGTGCTGTCTGCAAATCTGGTGATTAGCACGTGCTGTTGAGGCCCACGGTTCGCGCACGTTGCAGACACGCCCACTCTCCTTCCTAATCCCTCCCACTCCTGCAGGTAATGCTCTTGCTACAAATAGCACAGACATTAGCTGCGCTATCTGCTATTGTCCTGTGTCCATTTCTACCATGGTCGGACAGCATGTGCTATCTGCTGCATTAGCATCTAATGCAGTTTAGTAAACATGCCCCTCAATATTTCTTAAAGTCTCAGCATATATCTACATTCAAGAGAATCAAAACTCCTCTTGCATCATCTCCATGAATATTGAAACCAAAACATTTTGATTGCACGTGTATGTAAAATTTCCAAATAGCGAGTACTCTGTTTAGTTAAAGGTGAATTCCAAATCAAACAACCATGACCCAATTAAAATACCATACGGAGTGAATCATGATTTTATAGATCATTAGTAAATAATTGCCAGATATATCAGCTCTCATTATCAAGCTACATATCCCCTCCCCAAAAAAATTATATCTGTAAGAACTAGATAAGAGAGAGATTGATTTATTGCAGATTAGATCCCAATAAGGTTAAAGAGAAATGAACTAGGAAAGGACAAATCCACTCAAGTTTTATCCAAGGTGCCTCAGAACTGCTCAAGGGGAAAGCTTTGAATAAAAGTTCAAAGTATGCTTTGAATGAAAGTTTATTTAAATTTGCAATTAATGAGCTGCTGCAATGCAAAACCATGCAAGGCAGTTCATTAGTGGCAAATATCGTAAAAATGAGCCAATGAGGAAGGATTTGCAGACCTGTTTTCTCCCAAAAATACACTACTGCAGGTGTATGTATTTCTTCCTGAGCAGCAAAAAGGAGTTCTTTATTCTGCAGTAGCAGCCAAATTTAAAGGGCCCCTAGCCCCCCGGGGGACCTCCAATCCCTAGTATCTAGTGAGCCAGAGCCCCTTTCCCCAGGTCCGATGCAAAACATAAATTTCAGAAGAACCCCTCCACTTCCCAGCCCAAATGAAGCCCTCTCCCTAGCTTGAGGCTCAGCCCTCACAAGACCCAATTTACTCCAAGGAGGCCCAGGGGTAATGGAAGCAAGAGGAAACCCCACTCACTGCCGCCACAGTGGCTGCCTCCTCTTAAATGGCATCACTAGGCCCCTAGCCGTAGCCTTGTGGTTTTATTACTAGAGTCACACTGACCAATAAGGGCACTGAAAGAACTAAAAAATGAAATAGCAGATCTAGCAATCTGTACGGCCCCGGCATTGAATATCCAGGGCAAAGTTAAAGCGGTGACAGCCAGCAGCTGTGCTGGCTGCCGCCGCCACTGAAAATCCCCCCCCCCCCCAAAAGAATATTCTAATACCTCTGTATCACTCAGTGGTGTGACCACACCTTGAGTGTTGTCTACAATTCTGGTTGCCATATCTCAAAAATGATAGAGCAGAATTAGAAAAGGTACAGAGCAGGGCAACCAAAATGATAATGGGAAAGGAATGAGTCCTTTATGAGAAAAGATTAAAAAGGGTAGGGCTGTACAGCTTGGAGAAGAAACAGCTAAGGGGAGATATGCTAGAGGACTTTAAAATCCTGAGTGGATGGAACAAGCAAACGTGGATGGTTTATTCTTTACAAAAACTAGGGGCACACCATAAGGTTACAAATAGGACACATTATTTTTCACTCAGCACATAGCTAAACTCTGGAACTTATTTCTGGAGAATGTGGTAAAGGCTGTCAGCATAGCTGGGTTTAAAAGAGATTTGGACAAGTCCCTGGAGGAAAAGTCCATAAACAAGTTATTAAAGTAGACCTGTTGAAAGCCACTGCTTATACCTGTTGGTGGGGGGGGGGGGGGGGGTAAATAGTGGAAACTATCTACTTTTAGGTTCCTACCAGGTACTTGTGACCTGGATTGGCCACTGTTGGAAACAGGATACTGGGTTTGATGGACCTTTGATCTAACCCAGTATGACATGTTCTTAGTAACAAGTACCACAGCTTATCTGTGTATCCTTACCACTGTTTATCCAAGTGGACAAATTTGGCAATCATGTTAAATACTTGAAAATTGCATAGTTCAGAAGTTTAAATACCATATTTTTATTATTATAGTGGATTCTTCATTGGAAGACACCTTCTAGGACTGGTTTTAATCCTGTGATTTAGGTTTTATTATTACCCATTTTGGACCAGCGTATGTTTTACAGACATAAGGTTTCCATACTTACTACTCAACTGTTTACTAATTAATGGTTATAAATTCAATGGAACTATATTTAGCTAATATCGTTATGTCAGAAAGCGTTATATACAGATTTTTTATTTGAGATTTATTTACTTTAATAGGTATTCGAAGTTTGCTGATTTTGACGGTACTGGCGGCTCAACATAAAAAGATCACAATAAATAGTAAGTAGCTTATAATGCTGTAATAGCTACTATTTTGCAAATAAAAGTATTTGTAGACTTTAGAAAATAAGTTTAGATAACTGTAAATTACTTAGTGTCAGAGTTATTGGTGCGTATATCAGCCTTGTATGTTTTTCATATGCTGAGCTAATATGTTGTCGAAACTAATTGCTGACAAGCATTCTGTTCTAGGTGTTTCAATGGTGCAATATCGATGCACTGCATCAGAAGTGCTTTCAGGTGTATCACATTCCGCAGTCAGAATGGACTGTTGACAAACTATTTTATATCATAATAAAGTGTTTTAAATGAAAACTGCAGTTTCAATAGTATCATACAGTACGTATGTCAATGAATATTGGAACTGTGGCACAACCTTTCTGATCACTTGGAAGATGGACAATATGCTATATTGGGCCAGTGTATGAAAAACGTACACTATGTGAAACTTCTGTTTTCTGCAGTTTTATTATTTTTTATTATTGCCTGTATTTCATAGTTGCTTGAGTGTAACAAATCTAATAAATCATCCAGAACAGAGAAAGAATATGCGAGCTGTCCAATTTAACAGCCTCAAAAATATTTCCTATGACTTCTTGAACAGAATCTTTTTTATCTCTTTGAACTCCTTGAAGATGGTTTGTTAAGTCATAATTAGTCACTAGCAGAAAAAACAATTGAATTGTTTTCACTACACAGTGGAATGAATAGAGGAACCAAAACAAGAAAACATACAGATGTCTAAAACCAGCCCCATTACACGTTCCCAGTATGTAGAACGAGCTTCTAAATCACATTCTGTACCCAAAACTCAAGGTCTGTCTGCGAACCGAGGTCTCTCCTTCATGAAAGCGAGCCAGTGATGTAATCATGCAGACTGCTTTACAGCAACGGGTACGAGTCAGGTTCCTGTGGTTAGACTTGACAGGCGCAATACTTCCCCTTTGATCTGCATCTGTTAGCAGGAAGGTAGCAATACAAGCACAGGCGTTTATTTCTGAAGCTTTCTGGTCATGCTGCAGAAGCCGGCAATTGCATGCTGCAATATCTGGGGAATCTGCAAAACAATTTTAGGCTGTTAAACATCTAGTTGTGTTTTTATGAGGTTTTTACTGTTTGCTTCTTGCCCTGGATGTATCTTGTGGAAGATTGGCAACTGTGAGCAGGTAAGATGAACATTTACGTTTATGTTTAAAAGCTAAGTTTAAGAGGGGGGGGGGGTTGAGAGAGGATGCTGTGGGTAGAAAGTGATGAAATAAACCACCGAGTGCAGTCCACTGGTTCCTCCCTCTGTTTCTAAAGTTACAGGGGGAACAGGGAAAGAATTTCAGCAGCCTGTTCACTTATCCATTCCGTCTGTCTGGAAATCAATTGAATGTGCTTGGTGAAAAAGGTGGAAACAAACTTCTATGAAACATCACAAGGCTTTATTTCACTTCAATCCACCAGCTTCTTTTTTTTTTTTTTACCTAGATGTTTGTAAGGATAATTTCCTAATTCCTGCTCAGAAGCCCGATTTTCTGTACTTCTGGAGATAAGAAGTAAATTCTTCTAATTGGGGAACAGGGTGGGGCAAAAGTTGCTTGTGAATGGGTGTAGTATAGGAAGTCACTGCATATGACTGAAAGAGAAACCAGCCGTTAATACCACTTTGCAGGGAGGTGGAAATTATGTAGGGACTTTCTAAACATTTGCTGTTTCCTAGCTCTATTTTGGGGAATAATAAAAATATTTTTTAATACTAAGCAGTTCTCACGGTTGAAAGAAGCATTAGCCCTATGAAATAGTCGAGGGTGCATTTTAGCTGTTGAAAGAGAGAGTTAAAACTTTGGTGGGCACTTTTGTATACCATGGCACCGCAGCTAGCCGGGGTGATGGATAGCTGTGCAGTGGGCCTGAATGGGGCACATCCAGGACATCCAGGCCCTGCATCCTGATTCTGCTCCCGCGGAAATGGCTAGCCCCTGCAGGTGCAGAATTGGGGCCAGATCGAGGCCATCCAGATTTTGGATGTCCGGATGGCCCAGATGTGCCTGAGTGGAATTGGCCTCATTACGTTAGAAAAGCCTTTTTTCTGGCCTAGCTTTATGCAGATAGGTAGCTGGTTAGCAGTCTGAATATCTCCACTAACTGAATAACTTTGAAAAGGGCTAGTGCTAGGTTTTCTGGCACCCCTGCAATCTATAGATCAGCACCCCCTCCCTCATCATTATTAAAGACAGTTACACTCTACCCCCCTTTTTTCCCAAACTCTTTTGTGAACTCTTTTCACATGATGCTAGCATTTCTCCTTCAAATCCAGTATTGTAAGAAATTGCAGTGAAGGGGCAAATGCATAGCCAGAATAAAAATAACTACTAAGCAATAAATACCTAGCATCGTATGAACAGGCTGTGATAGTCCAAGAGCATGCTAAATTTTAAATATTGATCAAAAGAAAAACACTCAGTGGTACAGATGGCTCGGAAATATTTTACTCATTGATTAAAGTATGCAGGAGAAAGATTTTGTACAGAATGCAGGAATCAACAACATGGTAGCCATGCAGTCAATGTACATCTAGAAACTAGAAGCAAAATTGGTATAATGTTGATGCCAGGAATAGTTTATCACTATAGGAAGACAGTGACAACATTAATATACTGCTAATTTAAACCGCATGCGTTAAGCAGGTTTCAACGACAAACCAGTACTTTACAAGTTATAGCAATGTGAAGAATTATTAGTAAAATAGGCCAACAGTATATAAGCATGTCATTAGACTGCTTTAAAATAAGAAAATATATTTTGAATATATTATTCATATGCCTGCATTTCAGAATACTTTGCTGTGTCCAGGCAATTCACTGTTTAATAAATTGGAACGGGAAGCCCAAATAGTGTCCATAAAATATGTTAAAGCGATCTGATGACTATTTTTCCATAAAATCTTTTACTGTGCCATGCTTTCATAATACAACAGCCTTCTGTAGAATCCCAAATGTGAAAGTCACATCTCTAAATAGCCAAACGGTACTGCAAAAATGATCATTTAAGGCCGTCCTGATCCAGCATCTTTTAAACAGCTCCCAGAGCCCAATTGGGGTCACAAAATCAATTGCCCTTGCCTTCCCAATAAATCCATGCTTTCTCCTTGCAGGATCATAGGACTTGTTTTCACTTCTTGATCAAGTCTCTATTATTCTTGCTTTCTCTCACTTGACCTTCACTTCCTACTTGCAGTCATGCAGTCAATGTACTAGCAGTAGGAAGTGAAGCTGGTACGAGAGAAAAGCGAGAATAACATGGCCACTTTCTGGCTGGACCAGGGAGTAAGATCCATGCTTTTTCCATTACTCCTAGGTTTTCAAGATTTCTTTTCCAAAATTATATTGTCCTCCAGAGTGAGGTGAGAGAAAGAACTCACACCCAGGCATCTGCATTATCATCAGAAACTAACATAATGGCAAGACATGAGTAGGTGAAACTAATGCCACCTCAAGCATGGCAATTGCAGGGGGATGTACCTGCCTTCTCCTACAGTTAGCCTAAAACCCCGCACTGGTTATACAGCTCACACATGTGTTACTTGTACCAGTGTGGAGCCAAACAACAAGAGGAGCTTGGCAACCTCAATATAACTCCTCTAAAACTGCACACGGGACCAGCATGGTGTTAATGTAAATATATATTCTGCAAAAAGCAAAGGAAATGCAAGATGCTCGTACACGAAGGAACTAAAAGAAAAAAATGAGAACCACAGTGTAGTTTATAACACCAAATTATAACATCATTTTATTTTATTAAAAATTGTGCTATGGTTCTTGCTTTTTCTTTTTGAACATATATTCTGCATCCACAGAAAACCCTCCCTCAACAAGGCTACAGAGCAGAATTAGGACATTCACCTATGGAACTCAATGGGACTGATTTTCATTTAGGCAGGCTATGCACCGCATCAGCGCATAGCCTACCCCCCGACCCCCTGAACCTGGATTTTCATTTCCACGGTGACGGAAATGAAAATTGGGGTCATGCCGCACAGGCCAGGAGCCGCCGAGGCTAAGTGGGTAGCAGCGATTTTCGATGCTGTCCATTTAGCTCCAGTGCCTTAAAGATAGGCGAGGGTTTTCCTCATCTATCTTTAAGTCACAGAGCGCTGAGCGGGCAGCAACAAAAATTGCTGCTACCCGCTTAGCTTCGGTGGCTCCCGGCCTGTGCGGCATGAACCCGATTTTCATTTCCTTTGCTCAGCCCTAAGTCTATTAGATTTCTAGTGGTGAGTCTGGACACTTGCTCCCTCAAGTGCTACAGTTGTAGTCAACATTATTGGCACCCTTGCATTTTAGGTATGTTGTGTACAATATCATGAGATATAATTGGAAATATTCCAACTGTATGTCATCATAATATTTTAACAGTTTGTTCAAAGGTATACAACAAAAGATGTCTGTACAACTTAGACATAGTAATTTCTGAGAAAAAAACAAAATATGACCTGGACAGGATTAATGCCACCCTTCATTAATATTTGGTTGCGCAACCCTCGGCAGTGATGATAGCTTCCAAACGTTTCTTGTAGCCATCTATAAGTTTTGTACATCTGTCTGCTGGTAGTTTCTCCCACTCTTCAACTGTGATTTGTTCCAGCTCATGAATGTTTCCAGGATTCCTTGCTCCAATAGCAGATTTCAGCTCTTTACATGAACTGGTTAAAAGATAGAAAGCAGAGGGTAGGGCTAAATGGCCAATTTTCCCAATGGAGAAAGGTGAATAGTGGTGTACCCCAGGGATCTGTGCTGGGTCCGTTGCTTTTTGACATATTCAAAAATGACCTGGAAAGTGGAATAACGAGTGAGGTGATCAAATTTGCAGATGACACAAAACTATTTAAAGTTGTTAAAACCCAAGAGGATTGTGAAAAATTGCAAGAGGATCTTGATAAATTAGAAGACTGGGCATCAAAATGGCAGATGAAATTTAATGTGGACAAGTGCAAGGTTATGCACCTAGGGAAGAACAACCCAAACTATGGTTACACGATGCAAGGTTCCACATTAGGAACAACCACCCAGGAAAAAGATTTAGGCGTCATTGTGGATACCATGCTAAAACCTTCGGCCCAGTGTGCAGCAGTGGCCAAGAGAGCAAATAGAATGCTAGGTATGATAAGGAAAGGAATGGAAAATAAAACAAAAGATATTATAATGCCTCTATATCGTTCCATGGTGAGACCGCACCTTGAATATTGTGTGCAATTCTGGTCGCCGTATCTTAAAAAGGATATAGCGATTTTAGAAAAGGTTCAGAGAAGAGCCACCAAAATGGTAAAGGGGATGGAAGAATACTCCTATGAAGAAAGGCTAAAAAGGTTAGGGCTCTTTAACCTGGAAAAGAGACGGCTGAGGGGAGATATGATAGAAGTCTATAAATTAATGAACGGAGTGGAACGGGTAAATGTAGATCGATTGTTTACGTTATCAGAATATAGAAAGACTAGGGGACATGCAATGAAGCTACAGGGTAAACTATTTAAGACTAATAAAAGAAAATATTTTTTCACTCAACGTGTAATCAAACTCTGGAATTTGTTACCAGAGGATGTAGTAAAGGCTGTTAGTGTAGCTGGGTTTAAAAAAGGTTTGGACAAGTTCCTGGAGGAAAGGTCCATAAACCGTTATTAAGAAGTGACCGAAGATATCAATGCTTGACCCAGTACAAGCATTGTGGAACTTGTGTCTCTTGGGGAAACTGCTAGGTACATATGACCTAGATTGGCCACTGTTGGAAACAGAATACTGGGCTTGATGGACCTTGGTCTGACCCAGTATGGCATATCTTATGTTCTTATGTTCTTATGTTATGTACAAATGTTCTTGATTGAACTGAGATCAGGACTCACTGCTGGCCAGTTTAAAACAGCCCATTTTTTCCATCTTAATCATTCTTTTGTACTTTTGGATTGTGTTTTGGGTCATTGTCCTGCTGGAGGACACATGACCTTTGACCCAGGCCTAGCTTTCTGACACTAGGTAGCACATTTCACTCCAAAATACCTTGATAGTCCTCTAACTTCATGATTCCTTTAATATGTTCTAGGCCTCCAGTTTCTGAGGCATTAAAACAGCCCCACATCATTATGGAACCTCCACCATATTTAACTGTAGGAAGGGTATATTTTTCCTTATAAGGTTCATTTCTTCACCTGTAAATGTATTGCTGGTCTGCATTGCCAAGGAGCTCAAGTTTGGTTTCATCTGTCCGCAGAATATTTTCCCAGAAGGATTGTGGTTTCTCAAGGTAGGTTTAGGCAAAGATCCGGGATGCCTTTTTATGTCTGTCTTTGGGCAGTGGGGTCCTCCTTGGTCTTTGCCCATGAAGTTCTTTATTTAATGCACGGTATATGATACAGGCTGAAACCACCACTCCAGATTGCTCCAAGTCAGCCTTAAGCTCTTTGGATGTTGTATGTGGTGTTTCTTTCCAACAGTTCGCATTAACCTTCGAAGACTTCTTAGATTAATTTTCTTCTTCCCTCCGCATCCTGGGAGATTCTTGACAGTTCCATGAGCTGAAAACTTCTTAATAACATTGTGAACTGCAGACACAGGAATCCCAGGGTCTTTGGAGATGGCCTTTTTCTCATTTGAAGTTCAATATTTGATGATAATGGCTTTTCTGACAGTCTCAGGCAGCTCTCTTGTCATCGCCATTCTGAAAATGGAACAGGGAGTGAATGTGGCCATTTTAAACATTAGAGCCATCATTCATTGGTTGAGTCAATACATGTGAGTATGGACAATTGATCACAGGTATGCCTAATTTTTCTGCAGTGGGAATGTGGTTCTTCCGTTCAAACCGATTTGACTTGTATATAAGGGTGCCAATAATCATGTCCTGGCAATGTCCCAGTTTTTATACTATTTCCTACTATTTCATTTTTTAAGTGGTCTTGTTTTATTTTATTCTTTTATGTATCAAATATGTGTGCATATATAATCCAAAGCCATTTCACGGCCACATTTTTTAAGAGATATTAGACATTAAGGGGTTGAACTGCAAGAGTACCTTTAATGTTGATCACAACTGTAGTAGCGAGTGATCAGTTCCTTCTGGAGTAGATGGAAGTGAAGCCAGAAGAAGATGGCTATTTTCAGGAGTACTGTCAAATAGAGATGGGGCAAATGTGTCATGAGCCCATGCCTAGCTACAACTCTGGCTGTCACCACCAAGGCACACCAAGGACTTTAACAAGGCACACCAGTTTGCCCCAGTGCACTGGTTGAGAAGCACTGTTCTAGCAGACAGGTCAAGTAGCCAGACTGGGTGAGCCTGTAAGATTTTATCTGCTGCTTTGACAATTCTGTTTTTCCGAACTGCATTTGAATCTGAAATAGAATGTATTTCAAGCTCATGGGAGGAATCGATGAAGTGTGGCAGAGATGCTGCTGGTTTTAAATTAAGAGAGAATAAGTATTAGTCATCTCCATAGCAAATCAGAATTGTGCAACTTCCCATCCTGTAACTCTGGGCTATGAATCTCAGTAGTTCTTTATAGATGAATAATAATGGCTTACTTCACTGTCATGTAACTGAATACAAAGTAAAGCAGACGTAAATGAGAGAGTGCAGGCTATGCAGCTAAACAACTACAGGGAAAACACTTTTCTTTCTCTCTTTTTTCTAATTAGACCAGAATGGGAGAAAAACGTTAGTAAATCACCCAGGAAGAACAGCTTGTATAGGCATTTCCTTGCATAAAGCAGAAATAGGGCGTTTGAAAACTGCTCAATAGGGAAAAAATGTGCCTACTGTATGCAGGTTTATAAAGGCCTGACACACATTTATATGTCTTTATATAATCGGCTCCTGGATAAATCACAGGTAGCACATAAATGCTCTCATATAAATTTACACCCACTCTGAGCAGTTTGGAAGTGGTGCATGCATGTGACATAGTAACATAGCAAATGATGGCAGATAAAGACTAGCATAGCCCATCTAGTCTGCTCAGTAAAGTGATTAGGGTTGTACAGGTTCCTTCTCTCTGTGCCTTTCTAAGGGTTGTAACTGTGATTCTGCTCAAGTTGGGCCCCCCCCCCCCCCGTGCCTTTGCTTAGGGTGGTAATAACCATCTTGTGCATGCTACCCTCTAATATGCCTTTGAAAATAAGAACATAAGAGATGCTGTACTGGGTCAGACCAAGGGTCCATCAAGCCCAATATCCTGTTTCCAACAGTGGCCAATCCAGGTCACAAGTATCTATCAGTTTCCCAAAAAGGTACACAGATTCTATGCTGCTTATCCGAGGGGTAAGCAGTAGATTTCCCTGGTCCTCTTTAATAGTAATTTATGGACTTTTCCTCCAGGAACCTTTCCAAACCCAACTACACTAACAACGTTTACTACATCCTCCGGTAATGAATTACAGAGTTCGATTACATATTGAGTGAAAAAATATTTTGTCGTATTAGTCTTAAATGGGCTATATTGTAGCTTCATTGAGTGCCCCCTAATCTTTCTACTTTTAGAAGCAGTAAACAGTCAATCTACATTTACCCATTCCACTCAATTCAATATTTTATAGACCTCTATCATATCTGCCTTCAGCTGTCTCTTTTCCATGTTAAAGAGCCCTAACCTTTTAAGCCTTTCCTCATAGGGATAGCCCTCCATTCCCTTAACCATTTGGTGGCTCTTCTCTGTACCTTTTCAAATTCTGCTATATCCTTTTTAAGATATGGTGATCAGAATTGCACACAATATTCAAGGTACAGTTGCATCATGGAACGATACAGAGACATATCATATCCTTAATTTTATTCTCCATTCCTTTCCTTATGATTCCTAGCATTCTGATTGCTTTCTTTGCCACGGTAGCACATTGGGCGGAGGGTTTCAATGTATTTTCCATGATGATGTCCAAATCCTTTTTCTAAGTGGTGTTTCCTAATGTGGGACCTTGCATTGTGTAACCATAGTTTGGGTTGTTTTTCCCTAAGTTCATAACTTTGCACTTGTCCACATTAAATTCCATCTGCCATTTGGATGCCCCGTCTTCCAATTTAACAAGGTCTTCTTTTAATTTTTCACAATCCACTTGTGTTTTAAAAACTTTGAATAATTTTGTGTCATCTACAAATTTGATCATCTTACTCATTATTCGCATTGCCAGTTCATTTATGAAGATGTTAAAAAGCAGCAGACCCAGCATAGATCCCTGGGGTACTCCACTATTTACCTTTCTACATTGAGAATATCAGCCATTTAGCACTACTTTCTTTTTTATTTCAACCAATTCCTAATCCACAATAGTCCACTGCCTCCTATCCTGTGACTTTTTAATTTCTCCAAGTATCTCTCATGAGGGACCTCATCAAAGGCTTTCTGAAAATTCAAATCCAGATACACTATATCAACTGACTTGCCTTTATCTACCTGTTTATTCACACCTTCAAAAAAATGTAAGATATTAGTGAGACAAGACTTTCCTTTGCTAAATCCATGTTGGCATTCTGCCTTTAAGCCATTATTTACATGTTCAGTAATTTTGTTTTTTATAATGGTTTCTACCATTTTGCCCGGTACAAACATCAAGCTCACCGATCTGTAGTTTCCCAGATCACCTCTGGAACTCTTTTTAAAAAATTGGTGTTACATTGACTATTCTCCAATCCTCAGGTACTACATATGATTTTAATGATAGGTCACAGATTACTAAAAGTAGGTCTGAAATCTCATATTTCAGTTCTTTCAGCACCCTGGAATGTATGCAATCTGGTCCAGGTGATTTGCCACTCTTTAGTTTATCAAATAAATGTATTACATCTTCCTGATTTATCGAGATTTGTTTCAATTCCTCTGAAACATAACCTTTAACTATAATTTCTGGTATTGGTAAGTTTTCTACGTGTTCTTTAGTAAAGACTGAAGCAGAAAATTCATTCAGACTCTCCACTATAGCCTTGTCCTCTCTTAGTGCCCCTTTTTTCCCTCTATCATTTAATGGTCCAACTGACTCTCTCACGGGTGTTTTGCTATGAATATACTTGCTTCCATGGCAAGCTTCTTTTCAAATTCTCTCTTTGCCAACCTTATCAATACCTTGCATTTAACTTACCAGCATTTATGTTGTTTCCTGTTTTCGTCATTTGACTCTTTTTTTCCATTTTCTGAAGGAGTTTCTCTTAGCTATAACAGCCTCACTGACTTCACCTTTCTTATACCATGGAATACATCTGGGCTGGGCTTATAAGATAGTATTTTTAAATACTGCCAGGGCCTGAGGTAAACTCTTAACTTTGCAGTTGCTTCTTTTACTTTTTTCTTATCATAGTCTCCTTTTTGAAAGTTAAATGCTAGCACAGTGGATTTCCTCATTATGCTCATTCCATTTATTAAATCAAATGTGATCATGTAGGATGACAGGGGGAGGTAAGGGTTTTAGTATTGTTATGTTAAATTTGTTCTGTGGGTTTAGATTGTATGCCACCTTGAATGCCTTTGGGCATATGGTAGGTTAGAAATATTTTTAATAAATAAATATTATGATTGCTATTGCCAAACAACCCCAATACCATTTCCTGTCATACTAGATTCTGCATTCCACTGAGGAATAGATCTAAAATAGCTTCCCCTCTTGTTGGTTCCTGAACCAGCTGCTCCATGAAGCAGTCATTTATTTCATCTAGAAACTTTAACTCCCTAGAAAGTCCTGATGTGAAACTGACCCAGTCAATAGCAAGGTAATTGAAATCTCCCATTATTACTGTGTTGTAAACTTTCCTAGCTTTCCTAAGTTCTGTTAGCATTTCATCATGTCTTATCATTCTGTCCAGACAGATGGCAGTACACCCCCACTGCAATTCCCTTCCCCTTTTTTACATGGACTTTCCATCCATAGAGATTCTACAGTATAGTCTTTGTTTAAGGCTGTGACTGCTGTGCTAGCAACAGTCAGTGTATGTACATGCATTGTATATCTAGGTCTTCTGAATGTCGAGGGGCGTTTTTAAAGCTACTTCAGTGGTTGGGAGACCTAAATGGCACTCTGCAGCTAGTGTCAGGGTGACTCGGATGCAGCACCCAGGGATAACTGGCTAGCAGTGATATTCAGTGGTAGGCTGGTTATCCCTAAGCAGTGAAAGTTGGGCACCTGAAGGGTTCGTCTAATTTACGTTGCTGATGCTAACAGAGCAGCAGCTCAATATCACTGCTGGCCAGTTAGCTTTGGCACTATCTGACTGACCCCAGATATTCAATGCTAGTGGCTGGATATGGCCTAGCATTGACTATCTGGGTCAGGGGTGGCTCAAGGCAATCTGCTACCTGAGATGAGGGATGAGATGGCACCATAGTGTAGGAGGGGTGGGCTTTCTCAAAACTCCAGTCAGGGACTGAACCAAATCAAAGAGTCGATAAGATAACATGGAGGAAATGTGAGATATCTGCACACCAAGGAACTAAAAGAATGAGCGACAACCACAGCACACTTTATAAAACTAAATTAAACTAAATCATTTTTATTTTGTTATAAACTGTGTTATGGTTCTTGCTTTTTCTTTTTGAACATATATTTTGCATCCACAGAACCTCCCCCCCCCCTCTCAACAGTGAGTGCAGAGCAGAACTAGGACATTCACCCAAAGAACTCTATTTCTTTAAAAAAAAAATCTGATTCTGGTCATCTCACTAACAAACATTCTCCAGTACCAGGCATATTGGAAACTAATATAAAACCCTATAAAAGTCACCAAAGTTCTACAAAGCCTAATCTACCATACCATGCATACCAGCATAAACTTTCAAAACTCATACAAGGTGCCTTCCCAGAAAAAAGCAGCATTATAAATACTGCAGTGGGCCCTAGAACATCTAACACCTATTTGAAAAGCTGAACAAGGCAAATTACTACAGTACAGATTCCTGCATACAAACCTCATGTTAATAGAGCACAAGGCCTTGGTCACACACTCAGAACACAGACTCTCACCAAGTACAGAATAGGTGATCACATTCTAAACCAAAAATAAAATATTTAGACAAAAATTAAACCAAAACCCCAAGAAGCCAGACTCTGCATGCAGTGCAACACCAGATAAATAACAGATGCAGTTCCCAATACTATGTAAAATATAAAGATAATGCGAAGTCCAATCACTAAATTAAAAATAAAATTATTTTTTCTATCTTTGTTGTCTGACCATTTTATTCTCTGGTCATGCTGGTCCTGATCTGAGGCTTCTGCTTTCCTGTCTTCTCTTAGCACTCTTTCTATGGTCTATAGTCTATCTGCCATTTCTTGTCTCATCTTTATTTTCCTCACTTCCTTCCATCAGCCAAATAACCCTCCCCACATGTCAACTCCCTTCCAGTCCCAGTGCCCCATCCCTGCCAGCCTCCTCCCCATTACCCAGCCATCTACCAGTCCCATCCCCAAGTGTCAGCTCCCTTCCAGTCCCATTCCAGTACCATCCTTAAGTATCAGCTCCCTTCCAGCTGCCTCTTTCCCCACATGTCAATTCTCTTCCAGCCATCTCTTTCCCCTCTCTCAGTTCCCTTCCAGCCATTGCTTTTCCTCTCTGTCAGCTCCCTTCCAGTCAACTATTTCCCCCTCTGTCAGTTCCCTTCCAGCCTTCTCTTTCCCTCTCTGTCAGCTCCATTCCACTCCCCCTTCTTCACCCCATGTCAGCCCATTCTGCTTCCTCTCCTTCCCATCGTGTAGCTCCGTTCTGCTCCCTCTCCTTCCCCCGTGTAGCTCCATTCTGCTCCCTTTCCTTCCCCCATGTAGCTCCATTCAGCTCCCTCTCCTTCCCCCTATGTAGCCCTATTCTGCTCCCTCTCCTTCCCCCATGCAGCTCTGTTCTGCTCCCCCTCCTGCCGCCTGTGTCAGCCTGGTTCCACTCCCTCTCCTTCCCCCGTGTAGCTCCATTCCGCTCCCTTTCCTTCCCCCTATGTAGCCCTATTCTGCTCCCTCTCCTTCCCCATGCAGCTCTGTTCTGCTCCCTCTTCTTCCCCCATGCAGCTCTGTTCTGCTCCCTCTTCTTCCCCCATGTAGCTCTGTTCTGCTCCCTCTTCTTCCCCCATGCAGCTCTGTTCTGCTCCCCTTCCTGCTGCCTGTGTCAGCCTGGTTCCACTCCCTTTCCTTTGCCCGTATCATCTCCGTTCCGCTCCTTCCCCTTCCTCAGAGGCTGCGATAGCAGTAATAATATAAAATGAAACCAGTGTGGAGCCTTCCGGCCCTAAGGAACCCCTGCTGCTGCATCCTGTCCCCAAAAGGAAGTGACACTATAGCGGGACACAGCAGCAGGGGCTCCATAGGGCTGGAAGGCTCCACACCGGTTTCCTTTTCATTTTAAATTATTGCTATCATAGCTGCTTGTCCACCCTTTTTTTTTGTTTGTTTTTTTAAATCTGAAGGTGCAGTGAGGCGGCTGTTTGAGGGCATTTTTGCCACCTCAGGCCACTGACTCACTCCACCTGAGCTGCCCCTGATCTAGGTGCAAAGTTCAGTAGTGATGGTTAGCTGCTGTACAGGAATTAGCTACAGCATCTAAATAGCCTCGCCCATTGTTTTTATCTGATTTTTGTGTGTGATTGTATTTGTGTGTGTCTGTGCCTTTGAGTCATTGCTGACTCCTGAGGACCCAGCAGCTCCTGGGTTTTCTTGGCAGTGTGATCTGAAGTAGATTGCCAGGTCTTTCTTCTGAGGCAACAGAGGGTTAAGTAACTTGCTCAAAGCCACAAGGAGTGTTAGTGGGAATCAAACCCTGGTCTCTTGGTTACCAAGCCAGTGATCTAATACGCACTGCTAAAATACCTCTACTATAAAAAAGCAATCAATAAATAGAATAGCTGTCTACTGGCTGAACATCAGAGCTGCGGTGCTTCCGTTAGTACTCTGGCACCTATTCTCTGGCTGGTCATGTATCCTCCACGCAGTTTAGGTGCCTTATCTGCACTGATGACTCTTAAATGACACAAATACATATATTCAATTTCACTGGAAAATATACCCAGCAATAGTACCAATGATGTGTAAACACCAATAAATCCTAATTTTCTGGAAAATAAACACCTAACTTCACAATATACAGTACAAACACTGAAGAACCGAAGCTGGGGTTTGATATTCAGATGAGTTTATGTGATTTGCAGGAGCTACAAACCGCATAAGCACCACAGAGCCCAATATTCAGCTAATGCCACTGAATACCCCCATAGTCTGCCTTGGCACTAACTAGATAGTGCTGGGGCAGTCAGTGGAATTTGCAGCCTGTTAAGCAGATAACTAATCACATAAAGTTAGGGCAGGTCTATGGCTATTCTAATATTATGAATATCACCACAGACCGGATAGCAAATAGTGTCAGCAGCGAAACTGGATGTTCAGTGCCAGTGAAGTAAATTCTGCCCAAGCAGCTCCTGCAATGCATGGGGTCCCAAGCACAAAGGGGGCCCCTAGATACCATGAACTCTGCACTGCGGCAGCCAAGGCAGAGTGTGACAAACATCATTTACTGCAAAGTTTGCTAGACTGCCAGTAAAATGTTTTTTGCCCGACAGCCATCACCTTCTGTTGCCGGGTCAAAGACTCATAATAACAGCTACAAAATCATGTGGCTGTTACTGTGAGACTTCAGCTCAGCAGTGGAAGGTGACAGATACTGGACAAGAAAGGTTTTACTTCAAAGCAGGAACGGGAGGTAGCGTAGCAAACTTCAAAGTAAAAGTAAGTTTGTTGCTGCACTGTGGGAGGAGGGAGGAGCAGTAGATAGGCCACCTCCCCCATGGGGGTCCCTTAGCAAAATTTTACTTGGGGCCCTCCCAATTAGAACTTATGCCACTGTCTGGTGCTGAATATCTAGTTTAATTTCTGCTTGTGGCGGTTAAGCGTTTTACCAGCACTGTCCACCGTGGGTTGAACATTAATCTGCTTATTTATAAAATACACAGATGTGTACCAACCCTTCCCCCTATCTACTCCCCACCCCCAGGAACACCTACATGTATGTTGCACAAAAGGATGAGCTGTTCATCAGTACTTATACTTTGTGCATGCACACGCCTAGGGCATTTGTATAAGAGCCTACTTACTGGAAGCATTGAGAACGCTGCTCTCCTCTTAGGTCCCTTACAAACTTATCACCATATTGGGGAAGTGCTCACAGGGGTGAGGTTGAGGTGGAGAGTGCACTTATATACATATTTTGGGGTTTCCAAGAGCATGCGCATGAGTTTTCAGGTAAAAAGGTTGTAACTTTCATGCGTTGCAAATATTTCCCTTTGAAAATTGGCCCAGGAAAATTGCATGCCCAAGATTGCACCTAATATTTCCGTTGCTACTTTTTTCATGAAAATTTAGGAACATAATTTCAGAAATCCAGAAGTATATATGTAAGTGCACCCTCCATCCCAATCCCACCCACAGGAATGCTTGTCTGATGCGCACATATACTTAGGCACATATTCTTGTGAAGTGGCATTTTAGAACGAGCGTCCAAGTACAATCTGGGACATTCAAGCAAATGTTCAGGAAAATGCTGGGGACATCTATGTTTTGGCCAAATTTTGGAAAAACAGATGTCTGTAATGTGGACGCCTGTCAGCATCCGCATAGATGTCCCCGCTACTGAACAGCAGGATGGGGACATCCATCTTATGCTCAGTTGCATATGAGGACGTCCAGTGGCAAAACAGAAACATGATCCCTCATTCCCTGTCAGTGTTTGTTGCCACCCTGTACTATATAAGGCCTATGAGGGCAGCCCCTTGTTTGCACCCTCCAGAAATATTTGCCTGGAGCATGTATAAAGTTGGACATGGCTTAGGACATCCAGGGCATTTCTGAAATTGGGCAAGGATGTCCAAGTTCTTGGAAATACCCTAGACACATCTACTCCATGCCGCCGTTCAGAAGTAAATGTCCTCGCGCCAGGAACATCCACTGTGCCGTCTTCTAAAATGGCTCTGGGGATGTCTCTGTGTTTTGGACATCGTCATGCCCATCTTCTGACATCCAAAGCGCTTTGGCTTTTGAAAACTGATGTAAAATCTGCCGATAAAAGCTACCTGCAGACTTGCGAGACTTCATCTCAGTCGGCATACAGAAACCGAAATGAAAAACTAAAAGAACAGACAATAGGACTAAAGATCACCCACTGACACAGAGACCAGCGTTGGAATGAGCTGGGCCACTGGGGCCCTGGTGCAATCCACTTCTGATATGGATCATTTATTCCTTCCCATATGGTAGCAGGAACAGCTGCTATCATCATCATATGCAAGCCTTTTTTAATTTACTTTTTATTTATGAATTTCAATCAGCTTACAACCAAGATAACATCTCATATACAGAAAAGGAGCTATACCGTATCATAAATATCAGAAAGAAATCATAGACAAAGAAAACTATTATAGGGATGTCCTGCAAGTCCACCAAATATGGGGGGATAGGCACTAGAAGGAAGTTAATAAAGAAAAGGAAAAAATTAAAAAAAACAATCAGCTGGTATACTGTAGTGCTGGCCCAAATGTTGTACAACTAATGCATAGATTAAATCATCTCAGCTTGGGCAAGAGGAGATGTTGTCAACTTAGAACTTATAAAAGAATCGTTTGGCTGAAAAAATACATACTTGACAGATTTATATGAAATTAAACATTTGCAGGGAAATTTCAAACAGAATAGAGCAGCCATCTGCAGCACTCCAGGTCTCAAGAACAAAACCTATCTCCGTCTCCTGGGTGGCCCTCGCTACTTCGGGAAAAATAGATATTGAGAACCTGCAGGACATTACAGATTTCTACTTGAAATACATCTTGAGAATCAAATCTGCTCTCAAGATTTAATAGAGAGCCATGTGATGCCAATTGCAGCTGCTCCTGCTACCTCACGGAAAAGAGCACGCATGCCACCTCTAAAATTCATTGATCCAGGACGCAGGTTGCCCAGCCCAGTGTGGTGGCACTGATGGACACATACGAAGGTCAATGGTAACAGTATTTCGTTCAGGGCTCCATGCATCAGAAGTAACAATGTTGGATTTAGGTCTATTATTATAGGACCAGTCTTGAGGGGTCATGTTTTGTGCAGAATGGTCTGCTTCATGCAGAAAAATTACATACAACTTTGAATTGTAGCTAAAGTACAATGCCCTGTGTACAAATACTGTAGTCTTGCCAGACAGCTTGCCAGCCCTGGATGAGACGACGATATGAAATCATCTCATAATGCCCTGAAGCCAATTAGTGCAGGTTCCCACTGGGAGAACATAAACAGATGCATTGGCAGCAGCTAAAAGGAGTGCAAGACAGCTCCTGAACACTATTAACATGTCTGACGGGGAGTTTTTAAAATCCTTCATTGGCTGGGCCTCACTTCTTCTTGTGTCTTAAGTGACTATTAAATCACCTGAACATTTCTAAATGATTATTTGAACTTAGATGTAGTTGACCACATTGCCATAATGTCACAGAATTGCTTCACAAATAATTGCTTATTACTTAGGGAATGTTAATTTACCCAATAAATACCTTGGGACTGTTGTCACAGCTGTGCGATGATGGCTTTTTTTTTTTATTAGCATCAGTTCCCAGTCCTGTCTTGAGGCACCCCTGCAGGTTTTCGGAATATTTACAATGAATTTGCATGAGAGAAATGTACTTGCAATGGAAACACAGAAACATAGAAACATTATGGCAGATAAAGGCTAGGCCATCCCTGTCTTAGGTTTCACTGTCTACGCTATCTAGTAGACAGCTGGATATTACTGCTAACCAGATAGCGGCTGTTACTGCCCCCACTCCAGCCACAGATCATCCCAGGTTTACTGTAGTATCCTGCATTGCGCGGATATCCGTTATTGCTGCTGAATATCGCTGTGACCACATTTTAGCCAGTCTGTTAACCAGCTAAAACATTTTGAATATGCCCCTAATGTTAAGATAATTTAGGGACATAGTTAATAAAGTGTAGTAAGTTTTTGCACTTATCGTGTGTTAGGTGCAAATATTAATACCTGGTAAGTACAAAACTTGTGTTAACTTGTGTGTTGGAGGCGTGGTCAGCAAATGCCCTGCTGTTAATGCACAGAGCAGCCACTTACTGCTTGGGCCCACAGTAAATGCACATCCTGACCCATCCCCCACCCCCAATACCTCCCGAACTAGCATGAGGATAAGGACCTCCTTCCACATAGAATCCCCCCTGAGGATCCCCTCTCACCCTCCCACCCGGCAGAGATTTCCCTGGTGGGAGAGTGGTGGGGCAGGGCTGATTCCAGAAATTCCGGCCATGTTGCTGGTCAAGGTGCAAAATGGCAGTTCTGACCCCTAATGGTAGTCTCACTGTACTACAGCTAGGGGTCAAACTGTGCTGATGGGGGTGTTGGGATTTGTTTGAGGGGTGTCAGGGTGTGCTGATTGGGGGCGCCAGAGTCTGATAATGGGATCAGAATGGTGCTTGTGGGCAGTGACCACTCTTGAGGTGACGTTAAGTGGATCTGTCCTATTGGCCGCTTTTACAGTGTGCGTTAACACCTCTTCTGCTAACTGTGCTATACAACCCCATTTTACGTACATACTCCATGCAGTTCATGCCCCTCCATGCGCTAAGCAGTGAACATGGGATCTTACTGTGACTGTTTTTAGTGTGTGATAGGCATTACCTGGGCTGTGCTAACATCGCAAGCTAAAATTCACGCATGTCTGACCACCGGCATTGAATATCCAGGTTGGCTGGATAGCAGCAAAGCTAACCAGGCGATGGTGATATTCAGCCACTGCTTGGTTAGCTTTACAACAAACGTTAGGCCAGCCTTTAAGATGCCTAACTTTCACCACTTAGAGATAAGCTGGCAGTGGCTGAATATTGCCACTCTCTGGTTATCCCCGGGTGCCGCCTCCACTCCACCCCTGGAACATTCTGATGCCAGCTGGCTTGCATCTGGACATTCAGTGTGGCACCTGGGGATACTGAGTGGTATCCCCAGGGATACTGATATGCTGCACACAGTTTTTTGATACAGGGTTGAGAACTCACATGCATCTCATTGTCAATATCAAAAGGTTTTGGAGTCTATGCAGAGCAAAGTTAGAACATTTCACCTTACAACTTGCCATACAATAATATATTCATAGTTCTGGTGTCATCTTCTTAACAGCAATACAACATCCTCCACTGCCAGAAACTTTGCAAAGTAACACAAAAGTCTGCAAAAAGTCCTCAGAACTTATGTAGTAAACCTACCCTGTGTAGCAAACCTACCATACACTGACAACACTAACTTCCAGGACTTAAACGCAAGAGCCTTTACCATGAAAAGGTAGCACTTCAAATACAGAGCATCAGCATACTTGAATAAGACATCCTGCTATGGATCCCCACACATTAACTATAATTTAGCTGGCAGTATTCCTCTCCTCAGTCTCACATGCACAGAACACAGACCGACTACTACCTAATGCAGAACGAAGGACCACAAACTAGAAACAGAAACATGCAGACAGAAACGTGTCTCGATATTCCCAAAAAGCTGGGTTTTCTCTGGGAAAGAGAAACAGACATGCATTTCTGCCTATACTGAGCAAAATACAAACACATAAGAGATGCACATTCCTAATGTTGGTGTATTCCTACCAATAAAAAATGAAAAAAAAATTGTTCTAGTTTTCTTCTATGGACATATTAATTCTGGCCTCTTTTCCATTTTCTTTTTATTGATCTTCTCCAAAGTTATTTTCTAAGGTCTCTTCCATTTTCTTCTTTCTGCTGTTGTCTCCTTTCTTTCCTAACATCTGTCTCTGACATTGATCTTTCCTTTTTATCTCTTTTGCTTTCTTTCTTCTCTGCTCTTAGGGCTGGCCCAACCACTAGGCAAACTAGGTGGTCATCTAGAGAGACAGCTTCTGGAGGGGCAGTGAAAAGCAACGGCTGACAGAGCCTCCTGCCAACCACACAAACCCAAAGAGTCATCAATGCATACCTTTACCTGCAGGAAGGATGGGCAATCTGCAAATAGTCCATTTAACCTAGTAGGTGGCTTTATGAAATCTCCCTCATTATGCATATATTTAGAAAACAAAGTTCAATATTTAAAAGTGTGATGGGCAAATATTCATTTTTATAGGACTGCTCTGGGAGGGATGGTGTTAAGGTGATTACAATAGCGCTCAATAATCAAAATTGTCGGTGGGTGGGTAGGGAGCACAAGAAGTCTAAAAGCTAATCGCAATGGAGTACAAGGCTGAAGTTTTGCCTAGGGTGCCTAATACACCTCCACCAACTCTGCTGCCTCTTTGTCCACCCATAGAAAAATGTCATCTTTCACTGTCTCTCATTGCCTTCCAGTGCTGTCTTTTCACATCTCACCTACCTACCAGCTTCCCATCTTCCACTTTCACTCCTCTTCAGTCAACCTAATCCCCTTTGTCTTTCATTTTTCCCAGCCTTCTATCCCCCCTCTGTCTTTCACCCACTCCCTAGATCCACGTCTCCACCTTCTGTATTCACCTCCTATCCAGCCCCCATCTAACTTTTACCATCTCTTGTCCTCTCATCAGTCCCAGCTCTCTGCCATTCATCCCCTCCCTGGTTTGCAGCCCTTTCGGCTGTATCTTATTCCCTATTCAGCTTCCCGGTCTCCTTTCACCTTTTGCCATCTCTTCCATTTCCAACTTTACACCCCCTTTACAAACATGCCCCTTCTGTCTCTCACCCTATTTCTAGCTCTTCTATGTTCTTTGCAGTTTCACACCATCTCCCTACCCACCTTTCTATGCCTGTCTCTCACACCTCAGCCCATCTAACATACCCCAGTAGTATAATGGACTTACCCCTCCACATACCCCATCCAATTGCCTAGTCCTTATTATCCCTTTAATGGTGCCCACTAAATGTCTCAGTCCCCATCCCCTGCATCTCTTTCCCCATCCAATCACATCATCCATATTCTGCCACCCAATCGCTGAGTCCCCATCTAATACATAACTGCTTGCTCTCCCCCAATCTGAAAATCCCCATCTAATCTCAATCCTACAAGTCATAAGAACTTAAGAACATAAGATATGCCACACTGGGTCAGACCAAGTCCATCAAGCCCACTATCCTGTTTCAAACAGTGGCCAGTTCAGGTCACAAGTACCTGTCAGGTTCCCAAAAGGCAGACAGATTCCATGCTGCTTAGAAATTAAAGACCTCAAACAATTTAGAAAAGCCATAAAACACCACCTGTTCCTTTCATACTTCTCTCAATACCTGACCCCAACTTAGCCTAAACCCCATTACAATCCAATGTTGAAATGCTCTATTCACTCCCTGTATAACAAGAAGATTACCATTGTATATAGTTAAATAATTTTATGTACAAAGTTTTCCCCTATGTTGTATCCTGTTAGACTTCCTGTTACATGTAAACTCACAACAGCCTGTTGCTATCTGTGAGTACTTTATGTTTACTGTAAACCGCGCGGATGATAAAAGTGCGGTATATAAGAGCGTTAAATAAATAAATAAATAAATAAATAAACAAACCTGGAGTAAGAAATGAATTTCCCTGGTCCCCTTTAATAATGATTTATGAACTCTTCCTCCAGGAACTTGTCCAAACCTTTTTTAAACCCAGCTACACTAACCCCTTTTAATTCAACCTCTGGTAACAAATTTCAGAGTTTCATTACGCGTTAAATGAAAAAATATTTTCTCCTATTAGTCTTAAGTAGGCTATACTGTAGCTTCATTGTGTGCCCCCTAGTCTTTCTACTTTCTGAACAATCAAAAAATGGTCAGGTTATCTTATAGAGTAATGCCACCGTTAAGCTAATATGTATCAGATTACTCAACTAGTATGAGAATTGAAAAATAAAAGTTTCCAATCGTTTCAAAACATTCTCTTTGCATTAAAAGATGTTACAATGTAATCTATCTGGGTCTCAGACTTATCAGAGCTCATGGTATAGACATTTTTCCACCAGACGCTCTAGTTTGCATCAATGACCCACCAAGAAGGTATTTTTTCTTAGCTTTTTTTTATATATTTATAGAAAGTTTTGCAATTTCAATAAAAATTCTTGAGAAAGAAGTCAGGCTTATCTTATTTTGAAGTAAAGAATCCCAACGTCAGCCATAGTGCTACTACGTTTCTACTTTCTGAGGCAGTAAACAGCCAATCTATATTTACCCATTCCACTCAATTCATTAATTTATGGACCTCTGTCATATCTCCCCTCAGCCGTCTCTTTTCCAGGTTAAAGAGCCCTAACCTTTTAAGCCTTTCCTCATAGGGGTATCCTTCCATCCCCTTTACCATTTTGGTGGCTCTTCTCTGTACCTTTTCTAATTCCGCTATATCCTTTTTAAGATACGGCGACCAGAATTGCACACAATATTCAAGCTGCAAGTGGCAACATGGAATGAAACTGAGGCATTTATAATATTCTTTGTTTTATTCTCCATTCCTTTCCTTATGATTCCTAGCATTCTATTTGCTTTCTTGGCTGTACACTGGGCGGAGGGTTTTAACATATTTTCCATGATGATGCCATTTTTTGTGTGGGGAGATCCTTCCATTTCTAGACTACCCTCATTGTAATGCCACTATACCACTCATCCTGTCACTCTCATAATCCTCCAGGCTCACCCCTTTTCCCTCCCCTTCCCAGCCCTCTTCATCCATTGTCCTCCTTTTAAAATTCAACTGATGATCAAAGCCAGCAGGAGGCAGAGGAGAATAGGGGATGGGGGTATTGTAGCCCATTTACTCTTCCTATGCAGCTAGCAGTGACAGCGATCACAGTCATGGGAGAAGGAGCAGGACACCATCAGCCTAATGTTTGGATGTACTAATGTCATGGTAGTGAGCTGTAGCACTTAAATATCAGCAGAATATTCAGCAACAGCAACCAGATTGGAACTGCCGCTGAATATCCTTACTGAGTGGCACAAATCAGCTATGTCTTGGCACATATCCAATTTGTCCAGTTTCCACCTGGGACTTAACTGGATTATAATTTAGGACAACTTTTTGTGCAGCCAGGGCTGGCCCAACCACTAGGCGGTCGCCTAGGGTGGAAGATTCTGGGGTGGTGGTGGCAACGAGCAGTGCATTAAAAACTAAATAATAGATCCTGACAGTCAGGGGGTGGGAATATAAGGCTTAAGGTTTGTCTAGAGTGCCAACATCTTGAACCAACTCTGGGGCCGGTCCTATTTACAACCCAAGTAATCTAGTCAAGTCCTGGCTGAAAATCGGACAAACAGGGTAAGTGCTGAGATGTAGCCAGTGTGTTCTGTCACATCCCTGTACTGTCCACAGACTACCCCTGTGCTAATTGGCAGTGCCAGGCTGCAGGGGCGGCCCAAGGGGGGTGCGGGGCCATGTGCGGAGACTCGGTGCAGGGCCTCATTTGCATAAGTGGCCTCATTTGCATAAATATTTGCATACTGTTACCATACACTAACTTTTAGTAAACATGCCTCTTAATGAGTGTATGGATAAAGAAAGACTAAAAGATTTCTACATTACTATAATCCAGTGCCAACTGCCAGCACATTAGGAACTACTACAAACACTGCCCATTTAGAACGCATAGCAAACCCACCATATCATAACAGCACTACCAGGATTCATAAAGCACCAAACCCTACCTATCAAAAGGCAACACTGCAAATATTAAACCAATACATTTCAGAGAATAACAATACATGACCTACTGGGGAAAGAGAATAAGTGGCAATGTCAAATAGGAATTACATAAACAGAATAACTCAGCTCAGTTACACATGCAGAACATAGACCATCACCAAACAAGGAATCACAATTTAGAAACTGGAAGGCAATAATTAAACTGGGAAACCCAAAAGCCAAACTTGGAATGTACAACAACACTGTAGAAATAAACTATAAATTAATTTCCTCTTGTACTAAACAAAGCGCAGACGTTAATGATGCACATTTCCCAGAGCTGACATATTTCAGATAATAAATTCAAAATAAAGAGATACCTTTCTACCTTTTGTGCATTTTTTTTTCAGTTACAATTGCTCCAGCCACTTTCTTCTGGTTTCTTCGTGTCTTCTGCTAACTCTCCATCGTCTGCTGTCCATTTGTCCTTTCTTCTCTCTTCTAGTTTTTTCCATTCTCTCTCTCTATATCTGCTTTAACATACTAATCTTTCTCCTTTTGCTCTTTCCTCATTCCTATTTCATCCACTCAAATTTTACCCCTCCATCCTCAATCCCCACTTACTCTCCCAATACCCGGCCAATTGTAGATTTTTCAGCCCTCCCACACAAAATATTTTTCCCCTCTCCATTTCACTCTCCCAGCCCCATCCTATTCTAATCCTTCCCCAACATCAGCTACCTTCTAGTTCAAGCCTCACCCAGCATCCGCTTCCTTCTAGTCCCTGCATCGGCCCATTACCAGTCCTAGCCCCCCATCAGCCCATTTCCAGTCATAGCTCCCCCATCCATTTCCAGTCCTATCCGAGTCCCTCCATCAGCTCATTTCCAATCCCAGCCCGCCATCAGCCCATTTCTAGTCATTTCCTAGCCCCACCATCAGCCCATGTCAAATCCTAGCTCCCCTCCACTCAGCCCAATTCCAATCCAAGCCCCCAATGAGCCTACTTCCAGTTCTAGCCCCTCCATGAGTCCATTTCAGTCCAAGCCCCCACCACAGCCCATTTCCAATCGTAGCTCCCCCCAACAGCCCATTTCCAGTCCTATCCTAGCTAGTCCATCAGCCCATTTCCAGTCCTAGTTCCCTCCCCTCACAGCCCATTTCCATTCCAAGCCCCCCTCCCCATCAGCTATTTGCAGTTCAAGCATCCCCTTCCACTCAGCCCATGTCCAGTCCTAGCAACCCCCCAACCCATTACCAGTCCTAACCCCCCATCAACCCACTTCCAGTCCTAACCCCATCAGCCCATTTCCAGTCTTAGCCCCCCCATAGCCTATTACCAGTCCTAACCCCCCCATCAGCCCACAGCCCATTACCAGTCCTAACCCCATCAGCCCACCTCAAGTCCTAACCCTCCCCATTAGCCAATTTGCTGTCATAGCTCCCCAATAGCCAATTACCAGTCCTAACCCCCCATAGCCCATTACCAGTCCAAACCCCCATCACCTCATTTCCAGACAGCCCCCCATAGCCCATTACCAGTCCTAATCCCCCCATCAGCCCACAGCCCATTACCAGTCCTAACCCCATCAGCCTACCTCAAGTCCTAACTCCCCATCACCCCATTTCCAGTCCTAGCCCCCCCATAGCCCATTACCAGTCCTAACCCCATCATCCCACCTCCAGTCCTAAACCCCCATCAGCCCATTTCCAGTCCTAGCCCCCCCATAGCCCATTACCATCCTAAACCCCCATCAGCCCACAGTACATTACCAGTACTAACCCCATCAGCCCACCTCCAGTCCTAACCCCCCATCAGCCCATTTCCAGTCCTAGCCCCCCCATAGCCCATAACCAGTCCTAACTCCCCCATCAGCCCACAGCCCATTACCAGTCCTACCCCATCAGCCCACCTCATCCTAACCCCCCCCCCATCAGCCACAGCCCATTACCAGTCCTAACCCCCTCTCGGCCCAGGGAAAATTAAAAATTAAAAAAAAGGCTGGCTGCTGCCACCGCGGCAGAATTGAGCGTCCCGTGGGCCCCCCGCTGCCCAGCTGAGTCCTCCCTGCCCGGCTGAGCCTCTCCATGACGGCTTTCATATCGCGAAGGGAGAGCGTCTCCCTCCTGGCTCTGTTAAGCCTGCAGGGGCTGATGGGAAATTTCCCATCTGCCCCTGCAGGTTTAACAGAGCCGAATTTCCCATCAGCCCCTGCGGGCTTAACAGAGCCGCGAGGGAGGCACTCTCCCTTCGCGGATCTGAAAGCTGTTGCAGAGAGGCTCAGCCAGGCAGGGAGGGCTCAGTCGGCAGGGGGGGGCCCTGCAAGACACGCGGGGCCCTGTGCAAAAAACATTCTCGCTCAATGGACGGTCCGGCCCTGCCGGGATGATTTGGGGATATTCAATGGTACTTTCCAGATGGTGCTGCTGATTATCATGGTCAGTGTCCTTAGCCGGCTTCCCTTTAGCTGGCCAGCTAAGGGCTTTAAATATCAACCCCATATTTCTGGACTGGGTGGGTGATAGTGCTGGCTGCAACCACAAAGGAAGAAGCAGGACATAAAGTAGTCAGTGCATGATGGCAGCAGGTGGCATAGCATTGGCATCACAGGTGGTTGCCAGATGTGGCGGCAGTGGTCGCTGGGAGTAGGGGAAAAGAAGCTATAGGGAATGGTGATGGGAATTTCAAGTGCTTGTCTCTCTCTTCTGCGCTCTCATCAGGCAGCAGACATATTGTATGTGACTGCTACGGCTTGCATAGGCCTGCTATCTATGTCAAATTTTGGCAACATACCTCCCAGTTCTTGGTGACACACCAGTGTGAAACAACTAATCAGTTGAAAACAATGAAAATAGAGGCACATTTGCAGATTGTTTCCTTTCCTTTGGAAAGATTCCCTGAGAAATACTGCAATTATTGATTATATGTACACTTTTGCACTTTACAGTTTGCATTCCATTTGCTCGTGTGCTCCAAATGTGTCCCATGATGACCCTCAGACACAGGGCTGTACCAAGGGCTGCATGAGCTGTGCAGCTGCGCTGGGCTCAAGTACAGAGGGGAGGCTGATAGCACTGGGCTTTCAGGAAGCCTGATAAGAGTGAGTTCCTACATGTGGCTCGCTGGGAGGGGACTAGGTAAGGTTCATGAGCACAGGGTACATTTCTAGCTCGGTACAGTCCTGGTCAAACAGTCTGTAGTCCAGTCAGAAATAGGCCAAAACAATAACAAAATTCAAAAGATCTTGGGATAAGCACAGATGCAAGGAAATGTGAATAAAGTCTGAGATCCTGCAAGCTCAGAGGTGCTGCATCAGAAATGGACAGATGAGATGAGTTTTGCAGTCCTATTTTCTGCTTCTATGATAAAACAGATTCATTTGCTTGCACACATCATGCAGAAGAGAGTTATAGAAAGTAAGGGAGAAAGAGGAGTGAGGTGGTAAGACACAGTGATGAGAGAGCAATAAAAGACAAGGTGAAATCAAATATCTAGATGGAAAAAGGGCTAAGGGTCATGTTCTCTCACTGACATCTGTGTCTACGCTGCAAGTTTCCGTGGAGTTTTCCTATATGCCAGTAAGTTTAATCTATTTGATTATCAGTCCACGCATTGTGAGATGGAAACCTTCAGATCAATGGGGCTCTGTACTATGTGCAGAAAAATATACATATCCAACACACTGATGATGTGTTACAGGATCTAAGGGGCTTTCCTCAGTTCAGAATAGACATAGGGCCCGATATTCCAAGAGCTGTAAACCATGTAAATGCCCCTGAGTGGGATATTCAGCGGCACTAACAGTTAGTGCTACTATATGCCCTGATGCTAACCGCTTAGCACTGGGACGTGTCAGGGGCATGTCTGGGCGTTCTGCAGTGGAGCAGAGGCGGAGCCAATCGCAAACCGATCTGCAGTGATATTGAGCCGCTGCCTGGTTTGTGATCTGTGGTGAAAGCCAGGCACCTCACTTTCCCCACTTATTGCTTACCGGGCAGTGGCTCAATATAGCCACTGATTGGTTAGCGATTGGGCTCTGCGGTGACCCTGGATATTCAATGCCAGGGTTGGATATGACACCCAGGGTCAGCACAAGAGTTTCTGCCGCCCTAGGCAGATGCCTCAGCTGTGCTGCCCCCCCCCCAAGCCATGCCACCCCCCAAAAGCTGAGCTGCACCCCATGCTGAACTGCACTACTGCTGATTCTGGCAGCGGGGTCAAGGAGGGGTGTGGCTGAGCTCGGAGGCAGGCAATGTGCTTCAGCACACATGGCCTGCCGCTTCTGACCTCCTTCCGACATAACTTCGGGGCTTCAGAAGCAGCAGGCCATGTGTTCAAAAGCACATGGCCTGCCACTGAGCCTAGCCGTCCCCCTGCCACCTGAATCAGCAGCAGCAGGGGGCGGCAGTGTGGTGTGGGGAAAGGGGGTCGCAGTGTGGCTCAGCATATGGAAGAAGGGCAGCAGGCCATGTGTGCCATAGCACATGGCCTGCTGCCTACAGAGATCTGCTGCCCTAGGTAGCCGCCTAGCCCACATAGTGAATGGGCTGGCTCCGATGACCCCGACATTGAATATCCACGTTTAATGTTCAGTGCCAGTGGCTAGCCACTGTAATCGTTCTAGCCGCCAGCACTGAATGTTGGGCCATACTGTTTTAACTGATAAACTACGAGTCCTCCCGCACAGAAGCATTACATTCTGAGGCTCATCAGCTATGTTATGTTCTTATGCCTCTGTTCTTAACTCTCTCCTTGTTCACCACAGGAATCTCCATTCGTCTCAGACTGCTGTGTATAAATGAATACCTATGGCCAAAATGCCGCTCAACATATCTTCGAATAGCTGCAGTTCTCCTGCTCTGACATTTCAGTCCTCCCTCTATGCAGCCACCTTTACTATAATTTTCATTCCGGGTATTCTCGCAAACAGTGCTGCTCTGTGGATTCTGTGCAAATTTATCAGTAAGAAAAACAAAGCCATTATTTTCATGATAAATTTAGCCCTGGCTGATCTGGCCCATGTCCTGTCCTTGCCCCTACGAATTTTCTACTACATAAGACACGTGTGGCCTTTTGGAAACTTTCTTTGTCTGCTGTGCTTCTATTTAAAGTACCTGAACTTGTATGCAAGCATTGCCTTCCTCACCTGCATTAGTGTTCAACGCTGCGCCTTCCTCACGAAGCCATTCAAAGCCAAAGACTGGAAGCGCAGGTACGATGTGGCTATTTGTGTTGCAGTATGGATGCTGGTGGGGGCAGCTTGTTCATCATTTCCAATCATGAGAAGTACCGAATTATGGACCAATGCAACCACCTGTTTTGCAGATCTTGGAATCAAGAAACTGAATGTGCCAGCCTCCATCACCCTGCTGACAATCGCAGAACTGTCCGGATTTGTGGTTCCTCTAATTGTCATTGCATACTGTACCTGGAAGACGAGAAAGTTTTTACAGAATGAAGAACACCATCTCGAGCACAACAATGAAAAACAAAAGGCTATGAGAATGGTCTTGATGTGTGCGGCAGTTTTCTTCATCTGCTTTGCTCCGTATCATATAAACTTTATTTTCTATATGCTGGTTCACCTGAACATTATTGCAAACTGCGCGATCCATAGTAGTTCTACAAGTTTTCATCCTTTTTCTCTGTGCCTTGCCAGCTTAAACTGCTGTCTGGATCCAGTTTTATACTACTTTATGGCCTCAGAATTCCGAAATAAGATCTCACGACATGGAAGCACTCTAATGCGTCGACGTCTAATGAGTAGGGAGAGTGCGTCATCAGTCAAGGAGTAAAACTGCCAACGTTCCATATTCATTTCTTGATATGTTATATTAAGAACATAGATGTTTTTTTAAAGTATGTCTGTATACCTTTGTCATTATTGAGTGTCAATCTGTAGGCATCACATGGGACACACTCTGGATGGGGGAAACTGAATGTCTTGGCACTTGTCAATCCATCTCTGAGCCCAGTGCTGAACAGCACATGAATAAATCAGGAAATCAAGCAAGAAAAAAAGCTCAGATCGCATTATCCTCTTAATACAAATTGTCATTTATTAATATCGGTTAAAAAGAAGCCTTTCACCACCAAAGTATTATGCAGTGTACAGGCACAGAGATCTATTTTCTATTTATTCTTATAAATATTCTTAAGAGAAATTGTCGGAACTGATTCTGATCTTTGTTATGCAAATGCTAAGTGCAGTCATATGGCCTTTATTATGTCAAATTCTGAGGTGTGCTAAGAACTATCCACTGAAGTAATTCTCCATAGAAAATTGACAAATATCTAGTCCAAACACCTTTGATTTCTGTAACATAAGAAAAAAATCTCTCCAGATATTTGCCTATACCCAATCATTTTGCAGAAATGAGGCATTGAGATTTCTCAAGGTAAAAGGCAAAGCTCTTCTGTTTAAAGCAACTCTCTGTAACAAGTGTGATGCCGGAGGTCCTGGATTCCAATCCAAAATGATCAACTAAATTTTTCATCCTTGCAAGGAATAGAAATAAGTACTAGTTGTCAGTGAGTAGTAATAATTCTTCAACAGGAAGGGATGTGCTTTCAATAGTGTGCATTCAGTTCATTAGCATGACTTAAGGAAGGTAGGGGTCCTTTTACAAAAACATGCTATGCAGTTAGCACAGGTTTGGGTGCATGCTAACAACACGTTGTAGCGCGTGGTAACTGTTAGCATATTGCCATGAAGGTGCATGCTGATTTCCATGCTACTGTAACTGCACCTCGCGCATCAGAGTATAAAATCGGCAGGTATGGAGAGGAGAGTGGGCGTGGGTGTGGTCAGCAGACGGGTGAACTCCATGAACTGTCTGCAATTCGTGAAATTAGCACAGGTGAAATTACCTCCACCTCAATAGGTGAAGTCCCCTAAGGTGAATAGATAGGGATCTATTATCACTCCCAAGCTGCTTAAAGACGATTCTAAAGGGTCTGAATCCCCCCCCCCACTCTAAATTTGGGCCACCCAATGGTATTGATTTAGTGCAACCACTCACCCAAAGGAAGGCAGTTTTTGCAGCATTAAGGGGCCCTTTTACTAAAGCCTGTTAGCAGGCTTAATGTGTGTTTTATCACATGGCAGCCGGGAACACGAATGTGAGAGCATGCTAGCCACCACACGCTGAAATGCAGGCAACCGGGAACAGTAATGCGAGAGCATGCTAGCCACCACACGCTGAAGTGCAGGTAACCTGGCAATCGTGGGAGGGAATGGAGAATAGGCTGAGTGTGGACATAAGGAGCACATTACAGCTAGCGCCAGGGCAATTGCTGTCAGCTCAGCAACAATGTGGCTCCTAATGTAAGGTCACTAATGACACCTTTGTGGGTGTTGTTAAGTGAAGACAAACCATAGCCACACCAAGGATTTCTTCAACCAACCATTTTACTAAAGCACCCAACTTGGCCAAGTTTCGGCACTCAGGCCTTCATCAGGAGTCTAAAAGCATAAAAACAAATATTTTCTTAAAACAGTCATTAATATATACGTTTCTTCCAGTGATGACTGCCTGGGGATAATAGTTTGAATATTATCAGCATTGATATAATATAGCAGGCCTAGCTTTTTCAACAAGGGTCCTAATTTGTTTTGCCTAATATGGATACACTGGAGGGATATTCAAAGGGATTAATGCATTTGAGTCGGACAGTGAGTGCTGCTGAATATCCCTGGGTACCACCCATGCACGTTCCAGGGGCGGCACCCATCCATAGCCAGGCAGTGGCGATATTGAGCTGCTGCCTGATTATGGCAAGGTGGCAAAAGTAAGGTACAGCAAAGGCTGGTCTAATGTTTGCTGTGGAACCTTACAGGAGAAGCCATAATACCAAAAGCCCAGGGGCTTTAGGGAACACCACCTACCCCATAAAATCCAAACCAAAAAAGGTAGGTCCCACAGAGGAAGACCAAAATTCCTGAAGAAAAACGACATTTTTTGTCGGACAATGATCATCAGATAAGGACATGCCCTGTCTGAAAATCGCATCCCTTTTAATCATTTGCAGTAAAACATTATAGAAAACCACATAATGGAGGCCATGCAAATGGGTAGATAAATGACATAATCTTGTGTTTTGGGCAAAACCTTTGTCCACCCTGCTTCAGGTTCTTAATCCCTATAGTTGCATTGCTGTGTTCTGGGCAAAATCTTTGTCCACCCTGATTCAGGTTCTTTATCCCCATAGTTGCACTCTATCAATAGTGCAACTATGGGGTTAAAGAACCTGAAGCAAGGTGGACAAAGGTTTTGCCCAAAACACAGGAGTTTTTCTTCAGGGATTTTGGTCTTTGTCTGTGGGACCTACCTTTTTGGGGGTGGAACCTTACAGGGCAGGGGCTGAATATTGCCGCAGCCCGGTTGGCATCCTGTCAGTCTTGACAACCCAGATATTCAGTGCCAGGGCTGGATATGACACCAGCATTGAATATCTGGGTTTAGGTTTCAGTGGTAGCGGCTTGCCACGTTAGAATGGTTACCTGCCGCTGCCGCATAGCCCCACTACAGTAAATAGAACTTACAAAGAAGATAATGATACAGAAGCCCTTCTTATTACAAGTCCTTGAATGTAAAGCACTCTCTGATAAAGCGATAATTATTGTTTATCTGCGCCTGGCTGCAAATCGTCATCCTGGAACGCAGAGGAAAATGTGTGTGGCTTCCACAGCGTGTGTGCAGCGCATGCGGCCTTGTTAATAAGAGCAATGCTTTGGATGATAGGGAGTGGAGGAGTAGCCTAGTGGTTAGAGTGCTGGCTTGGTAACCAAGCAACCAGGGTTTAAATCCCACTAGCACTCCTTGTGGCCTTGGGCAAGTCACTTAACCCTCCATTGCCTCAGAAGAAAGGCCTGGCAATCTACCTCTGGTGACACTGCCAAGAAAACCCAGGAGCTTCTGGGTCACCAGGAGTCAGGACTTACTTGAAGGCACACATTGCATTTTTTTTTTTGGGTAATAAAATGGTCCACGAATAGGTTGTGTTCAACTGCATGTGCGCTATATTGCCTCTGCTCATTCACAAATCTTAAAGCAGGTGCCCAAAAGAGTGATGCATTTGGCCCCATTCAAGTTGGCAAAGTGAATGTGAAACAAGAGTGTTTTGTACACAAATAATTCAAAACTATTTAAATGTTTTCATCTTCCATGGCTATTGAAGAATGCAGCCGCAAAAGCACATGGACTCTTTTAATCCACGAGGTTTGCAGCTACTGATTTAAAAAAGGAAACAATGGAGGCTGTTTCCCTTTAGGACATCTATAGCAAGGAAGGACATTAAAGCATTTGCCTAGTTTGTAAATATGTGGGCTATTTGGAAACTTCCCCCAAAGTGATTTTACTATTGTTTTTACTGTTGTTGATACTGAAGAATGAGAAGCAAGTTCAACAGGAGATTTCCCAGTTGATAGACTAGGCAGCTACCTAGGAGTGGTTAATCTGTAACCGGATATCTGCCCCAGCAGCTGCCTATTGCGGCTACTGCATTTTTAAGGAAAGCAGGCTGAAAATTATTGTGGCGGAGCTTCCCTCAGGCCCATGGTAGTGAAACCTGTGATTTTTCAGAGGACTGCCAGGGAGTTAAATTCTCAGTGGAGCAGATAAGTGAACAGGCATGAGTAACATAGTAACATAGTAAATGACAGCAGATAAAGACCAGCATGGTCCATCCAGTCTGCCCAGCAATATGGCAAGAGTAGGTGCACCTGTCGCTCTGTGCAGGCCACCCCTCCCCATGTCTTTGTTTAGCGGTGAATCCACCACTCTATGTAGGACACTCCTATTTGTTGGCTCTGCTAATCATGTGAACTTGGTATACTGTCTAATAGATCAACCCAAAAACAAATCTCAGGCAGTCTAAGATACATTATGTATGTATTTAATTTATTTAATTTAATTTCCTGCAATTTTTATATGTCACACCAACCCTACCCAAGTAAAGCTCAGGGCGAATTCAGGGCTGGTGCAAAGGTATTGGGTGGTCTAGGTGAATCTTCAGCCTTTCGCAGATTTTTATAATTAAACTCAACAATCTTGATCATCCCTACACCAGCCCTTCTCCACCAATGCTGTAGAAATAAATATTAAACTTTGCTTTGTATGTATGTGTCTGTCCACTCTCCCTGCAGGGAAAATACTGTACTAATATTTCTGAGCTTGTGTGGATGTCAGGATGTGGTTTTGCTTTGACTGCTGCCCCCTTCCTAGTCATGCCTAATGGTTGGCTCATACCTTGGCGGATTACAGAATTGAACATAGAATACATCGAAATTTCAATAGACTCTAAGGATCCAAGATTCAAAAGGCAATTACACAGTTTACAACCCTGTAAACCAAGTAAATGCCTTAAATGCCGTTGAATATCCCCATCCATGTCCCTTATTTGCCCCGGTGCTATCTGGTTAGCATTGGGGCATGTTGAGAGCATTCGAGAGCGGAGCAGAGACGGGGAGTACCAATAACTGGGTAGTGATAATATTGCACTGCTACCCGGTTAGCGATCCATGGCTAAAACTAGGTGAGCTTTTGGCTCACCTACTTTTAGGCGCGGATACTAACCGAATAGCGGTGCAATATTGCCACTACCTAGTTAGTCTCGGCAGCTCCAGAGCTTGTGCAGAAACCCTGGATATTCAATGCTGTCACTGTGGCATTGAATATCTTGGGTTAGGGGTCGACGGGCAGGGCTGTGCACCGATGCGGCGCATAGCCCACCCAAATGAATATCGAGCCCTAAAAGAATATAGATATTCGATATTCAGATTCATAAGAACAATTTACATATATGAAAAGCAAATGAGAATCACCATAACCCCTATGCAAGACCCTCAGTCCCCCCTACCCCTCCCCTTCTCCCTGAATTCCCTTGTTAACCCCCATAATGCTTCCCGGCCATGGTCCCTGATCCCCCTTTATGTTAAGTTCTCTCCAGGTTTGTTAACCTGTTCTAATGTATTGAGTTCTGTTTTGATGTAAACCACTTAGACCATAGGATAAAGTGGTGCAGCAAAGCTGTTAAATAAAATAAATAAATATAAATAAAATCAGTTAAAACATTTCTGGAATAAACAAGTTTTCATGTCTCTTCTGAAGTGAACCTGGAAATTCATTGACTGCAGACTCAGTGCTACTATATTCCACAAATTTGGAGCAATATTCAAAAATCATTTTCTTAAAGTTTCCTTCAGGTGGAGTTGCTTGGGAAAGGGAATAACAATTGAACAAGCCTCAGCATATCGTAATGCTTGTGAGATAAGTTAGTGATGAATTAGGATTGACGTGTAAACTGGAGCCGAGCCATAACGAATTTTAAACATAAACTTCAATGGCTTGAACTGAATTCTTTCAGAGATAGGTAGCCAATGAAGCTTTTGCCAATAGACAGTTGCAATGCCCCACCTCAAACCTCTAAAGATCAATTTAGCTGCAGTATACTGAACTGTTAGTAAACGGGCTTTTAAGCGTTTCGAAAGATCCAACAGAACAATGTTGCAATAACCTAAATTACGGAGTATATCTGCCTGAGCAATTTTTCTAAAATGGTCCACTGAAACATAATCTCTCACTTAATGTAACATTCTTAATATAAGGAAAAGTTTCCTAATCATGGTGGAGATTTGGCTATCTATAGCCAGGATGGAACTGATGTAAACACGCAGTGCAGTGTCTTAATTTATGCCAAACTAATACAGTTCTTCAGCTGGAATATCTTAAAATTACCCCCAAATTTCTTAGGGGCCCTTTAACTAAGGTGTATAAGTTTTTGTCATTATCACGTGTTTTGCATAAAAATCAATGTGTGATACATGGAAGACTTGTGTGCTAACTGTCGGGGGCCTGACCTTCATGTTCCCAGCAGTCATCACCAGAGACGGCCCATGGGTTTCTGCTGTTCTAGACAGAAATTCCAGCTGCACCACCCCCACCAAGCCACATTGCTGCCTCCCGTCAGCTGTGGACACCCCCTCCCCCCACAGCTGTCGTCGATTCTGTTGTGGGTGGGGGTGGTGGCAGGCCAGCAGTAGCAGTATTTCAGAAGGCAGCGGCTTTCTGCCGCCGCTCTCTTCCCTGCGGCAGGCCATGTCCTTCAGCACATATGACCTGCTGCTTCTGTTGCCAAAGGATCAGAAGGGGCAGGCCATGTGTGCTGAAGGACATGACCTGCCCGGGGCAGAAAGCTGCCGCCTTCTGAAAAACTGCAACTGCCGGCCTGGCGCTCCCCTCACCCGCGACGGAATCGGCAGCAGCTGGGGGGGGAGGGGCAGCACACCTGCCATGTGTGCTTCCGCCTCTGCTGCCCACCTGGGCCAGCCGCCTAGCTCGCCTAGTGGATGGCCCGGCCCTGGTCATCACACAGAAAAGTACTGTAATATGTGGCAGGAGCATTTGTAGTTAATGAGGGTGATGTTAGTGCACCCACACTAATTGCAACATTGACAGCATGCGACATGAACCCCTGAGCAAACTGCAATGTGCTCTCCATGCCCACTCTCCACCCCTAACCTGCCCATTTTCTGCCCCTATCACACAATGCGTAGTTACCGCGGGACTTAGTACATCGTAACTGTCAAGCCCTTGTGGTAACACTTACTACAGCTCTGTGCTAACAGTTACCGTGTGTTAAATTCCCACAGTAACTGCTTAGCATGCCTCAGAAACAGCCAACCCAGAAAAGACTAAGGGGCTCTATCTGTTGCTTCAATGACATCCAATAGAATATAAAATCAAATAACAGGCTAAAAACTGTGAAATGCTGCATGATCACTCTCTCAACCCAGTACTCATAACACGCTTGGCCTGTCTAGTTTTCAGGAAATCCACAGTGAGATAGATCTGCATGCAATGCCTCCATTATATGAAAATCTATCCCGCGCATATTCATTGCGCATATCCCAGAAACAGACTGGCGAAGTGTGTCTTAGACTGCACTGAGAAACTATGTCTTAAAGTACTGGAGTCGGCTGCTTTGTTTGCAGTGAGCCAACTCCTAAACTCACCAAGTCTCCTCAAACAAATTGCTAATAAGCAGAGCGACTCTCAAACTTCCTGTGCTGGTGTAATATCTGCAGATGCTTTTGGCACTTCTGAACAAGAGAGTGGGTAATGTCATTAGCAGACCTGCTAAGTGTGATAATCGCCTTGGCTGGGATGTTAAGCGGCACTAACATGGTTAGTACCACTGAAAATCCAAGGAGGCCACTGCTGCATGCCCCGACACTAGCCAGCAATATTCAGTCACTGACCGATTATCAATAAATGGCGAAAGCTAGGCACATTAAAGACTGGCCTAACTTTCACTGCCAAAGCTAACCGGGCAGTGAATGAATATCGCCACAGCCCGGTTAGCTTTGACGCTATCTGTCTAACCCAGATATTCAATGCCGGTGGCCAGATATGACCCTAGTATTGAATATCTAGGTCTTAGTTGTAGCGACGATGGCCAGTCACGTTAGAACGGCTAGCCTCCGCTGCTGAATATCGGGCCCTAATGCATAGTTTTGCCTTCATTATTGCTTCAGGAAAAAGTATCCTTCAAGGTTTGCACCTGCAGGTACTATCCCCCTTGGAAAAAGCAGGCATAGGCTTGTAAAAGTCATTTTCATGAAAGATTTCCCAGCCCCCTCTTAAGCACACCATTACAAACACCTTCTGTCATTGAACAAAGTGTGCAATTTTGGGAGGGGAGGAGCAATTTTCAAACAGCGCATTTCAGTGGATAAAACACTGTTTTGTCCATGGAAATGGCTTTGGTTATTGCTCTCCCTGAGCTGGACATCAATGAAACAATTATATTTTTATGTTTTACAATTTTGCATTGTCCACAATAAATAACAAACAGTTATAAACCCTGAAAACAGAACGATCACTATAACATGAGTTCAGGGAAGATCGTCTGAAGCACAAAAATGCACTAACTCCATTCAAAATACTATTGCAGACTAATATTGCAATTGTCGGGTCAGACAGACCGGAGAAGAGCTGGAAAGACACTCAACCCTTATATCCATCAGGCCCTTTTAATTATTGCATAAGATTGAAAAAAATGTGACTTAATTTATCGACGATAGCGTCCAAACATCCTTCAATCGCTGGTACTAAACTGTACACAACACGCGTGTTTCGGGCCACTGGAAGGCCCTGCTTCAAGTGTAAAAGCGCTGTGAAACAGGATCTATGAATGTCCAAGAAGAACGCCAAGACCATGAGACTGTTACGTAGTGCTTGAAGGTGAACGATTGGCGGCCTGAATGACGTCATCCACATAGAGAGCAGACCGTCAGATATACAGGGAAATCCTCAAAAGGATGTTGATCCAGGTAGTTAGTAACAATATAGTGATGCATTAATTCGTTTAAAGTAAACTCCACCATTCTTGTTCCAAATTGAGACCCTTAGGGATTACTGTCTGTAAACGGAAGATCCACTGTTGTTCCAACCATTGTAGATGGTAAGAACGATTACCTCCTCTAGGGTGAAGGGGAACAACGTCAATCACCCTCCATGTTATGAGGGTCCCATTGATCAGGCATATTTAGTTACTTTGGATGCAACATCTTTATACACCAATATCCATCAGGAAGAAGCATTGGCTCTCTTGGAATTGGCATTTACATATTCCCCCTCCCCCCCCCCCATGGATTCCAAAATCCTTTCTTATGGATTTGATCCATTTAGTACTTACAAAAAAATATTTTTTGTGTAATGGGCAATTTTACCAACAATGCTGTGGTGTTGCCATGGGGGTGACGGCAGCCCCCTCCATAGCTACCTTATACTTGTCTGACATGGAGGAAACATTCATCTATCCGGCGGAAAATTTTCAGTTTATTCCCCTATGGTTGCGATTTTTGGATGATATATTTTTTCTTTGGTTGTCTACTGCTGAGAGTCTTCAGGACTTCATTTCATGGCTTAACACCATAAAACCTAATATCAAAGTCACGGCTCATATTAGTGAACATCACATTGAATTTCTGGATGTTTTCATCAGCAAACATGAATGCACCTTTTCCACCACTCTGTTTCGAAAGTCTAGTCAACGGAACAGTTTGTTGAGATGTCACAGCCACTATCCGGCTCTGTTACACAGGGGCCTTCCTTTTGGTCAATTTTTGAGGTTGCGCCGGATCTGTTCCACGCTGGATGAATTTCAACATCAAGCACATTTTTTGCGCAGTCATTTATTGGAACAAGGATATCCTATGGGGGTTGTCAAATGAGCTTATACTAGGGCCCGTTACACTCATCGTGAATGGTTATTGAATGATCGGGTTGGCGATACTAAAACTACAGGGGATCAAATTGTAGGAGTTCTTCCTTTCATGACTCACTCTTTGGAAGTGGTCAGTTTACTTAGAAAACATTGGAGTATTTTACATTTACATTCATGTTTTCAGAGGCCTTTGTCCTTCGCGTCCACTCAAGGTTCAAATTTACGTGACCATCTTGTGCAATCCACTATGATTTCGGACCACCCTGCTAAGACAACTCAACCCAGGGGGCACTTTGCTTGTCGCTCATGTCAGTTTTCTTCTACCACACTTGAGGGTGACAGTTAGATTCATCCCACCACAGGCCAGATGTACACTTTTTCTGGCACTAGTACCTGTCTCACCAGCTTTGTGGTTTATATGTTACATTGCCCTTGTGATCTGCTTTACATCAGATGGACCATCTGTCCCATTAAGGTCCGCCAACAAAAAGATCAAAGGGCAAGCAGCCCTTTAAAAGCGGCATGCTCCATCCTGAGACCCAGAGCACGCCATCAATGAAAAGATCAAAGGGCAAGCGGCCCTTTAAAAGCAGCATGCTCCATCGGGAGACCCAGAGCATGCCACCAACAAAAGGATCAAAGGGCAAGCGGCCCTTTAAAGGCGGCGTGCTCCATCGGGCGCGCCCACGCTTGGTGGGCCCACGCCTGATGGCCTCGCCAGAGGGCCCTTTGGCATGGCCCTTAGGCGCGGGCCCGGGAGCGCTCTGGTATAAGCCGTGAACCCTGCTCCTCCTAATCACCATAGCTGCCTGGAGCCGGCCCTGGAACCGAGTAGGCATGATCGCTCCTCCACACTTCACCTCCTGACCCCAACCATCTTGTCAACACCACCTTACCTTCAAGTAACTTTCCTTGACTTGCTGCCCACTGCTGACATTGATCTTCCCTTCCTTTACCCGCCTAGAACTTGCTACCCATTGTTTGCTTAGTACTGTTACCTACTGCCTGCATAGAGTTGCTAACTATTGTCTGCATTGAACTGCCACCCATTGTCTGCCTAGAACTGTTACCTACTGCCTGCATTGAACTGCTACCCATTGTCTGCCTAGAACTGTTACTTACTGCCTGCATAGAGCTGCTAACCATTGTTTGCATTGAACTGCTACCCATTGTTTGCTCAGACCTTGCTGCCCGCTACCATGGCCCCACATCTCATTGTCATTCTCTTCCTCATCCTCCCCAACTGCCTCCCCTCCTATCAACACCCTCCGTCCTCTCCCCCTACCTTCCCCCTACCTTCCTCACTTCTCCCTCCACTCTTCGCCTTAGCCTAGCATCTGCTCTTGAGCCTCCCCACACCATCCCCCACACTCATCCAGCCCCCCTCTCTACCTTCCTCACTTCTCCTTCCATTCTGCCCCCTAGCCTAGCACCTGCTCTTGAGCTTCTTCACACCATTCCCCACATTCAACCTGCCCCCTTCTCTTTAAGGCAACACCACCCTCGCTTCTGCCGTACCATCTCCACTTTACCTCGCTCTCTAATACTCATTCTCCTTCTCTCATCAGGCAATATCAACCTCAGCCCTGGCCCCCACCCCGATTTCTCTCCCACTCTAAAGAAAGTTCCTCACGTACCCTATCCAATCTCATCCACATCCCACTCCTCCCTCCTTCCACCCTCTCCCAGTCATCCCACAATCACTCACCCATAGGTATCAACTCCAACCCAACCCCCAAAAATAATCCCTCACATAACCTACCTGATACCATCAATTTATCCCTCATTTCCCCCCCCCCTCATATCCCTCCTGTGGAGCACATACACCCAAACATACCCACCCACACCCTACTCCCTCTAAAGCTCGATACTACCCTAGAAATAGAACCCCATGCTATTCTGATAAGAAATCCACACGTAGCTTATCTAACCTTATCCATATCCCTCTCCTCCCCCCCCCCCCTCCGCTCTTCCGTTTACTTGCACCCTATGGAACGCATGCTCAATCATTAAAAAAACCTCTTTTATTCACGATCTTTTCATCTCTAATGCCATACACCTTCTTGCCCTGACCGAGACCTGGCTCCCCCCAGACGACACCGCATCCATTGCCTCTCTCTGCTATGGGGGCTACCAGTTCTCCCATACACCTCGATCTACTGGTCGCAGTGGTGGCGTTGGCCTCCTACTCTCTCCCTCTTGCCAACTCCAACCCCTCCTGCCACCCCAATCACACTCCCCCCTCTCCTTTGAAGTCCACTCCATTCGCCTCCTCACACCACTTCCCCTCCGAGTAGCTGTCATTTATCGCCCACCCGACAACTCCAAATCAACCTTCCTCACCGACTTTGACTCCTGGCTCTCTGCCTTTATGGAGCCCTCCTCCCCCACTCTTATTCTTAGCAATTTCAACATTCACATCGACAACCCCTCTGACCCTCATGCCTCAAAGTTCCTTGCTCTTAACTCCTTGTTTGACCTCCAACTTTGCTCCACTGCCCCCACACACCTACACGGTCACTGCCTTGACCTAATACTCTTCTCCAATTCCTCTCCCTCAAACTTCCGCAAATCAGTCCTTCCCTTATCTGACCATCACCTCTTAACATTTACTCTTCAGCTCCCACCATCCCAAATTCGTCCTGTCTCCTCCGACCTATTTAGAAATCTTCATAATATTGATCCCCTGACTCTCTCCTCCACCATTTCTCCATCTCTTCCCTCCATTTTATCCTCCGAGTCCATCGACGAGGCATTATCCTCATACAATACTACACTATCCTCAGCCCTTGACACTCTTGCCCCTCCCACCCCACGTCCTGTCAAACAATCTACCCACCAACCCTGGCTTTCACCCACAATCCGTTACTTACGCATCTGCGCCCGTTCTGCCAAACGAGCCTGGTCCAAATCCCGCTCCCCAGAAGATCTTCTACACTTCAAATTCATGCTTGGCTCCTTCCAGTCAGCCTTAGCACTTGCCAAACAAGATTACTACATCCATCTGACTAATTCCCTTGCCTCTGATCCTCGCCGTCTCTTTAACACCCTCAATTCTCTCCTCAAGGTCCCCCCGCCCCCGATCCCGCCCTCCCTTTCTACCCAAACTCTAGCCGACTATTTCCACGACAAAATCCTCAAAATTACCCTCCGATTCCCTACACCCTCATCTACCCCTCCTCCCCATTTACCCCTCCCCATCCATACTCCCCCTGCCACCCTCTCCTCCTTCCCTCCCATCTCTGAAGAAACTGCACTCCTTCTTTCCTCCTCCAAACCTACCACCTGTTCTTCAGACCCTATTCCCACCCACCTCCTACATTCCATCTCCCTCACCATTGTCCCCTCCATCACTCATATCCTCAACCTTTCACTCTCCACTGCAACTGTCCCCACTGACTTCAAACATGCTATTGTTACAACCCTCCTCAAGAAACCCTCACTTGGTCCCACATGCCCTTCTAACTACTGACCCATCTCCCTCCTTCCCTTCATATCCAAACTATTAGAACGAGCAGTCCACTGTCGCTGCCTCGACTTCCTCACCTCCCAGGCCCTCCTGGACCCACTTCAATCTGGCTTCCATCCTCTACACTCCACTGAAATGGCACTCACAAAAGTCACAAACGACCTGTTGCTGGCTAAATCCAAGGGCCTCTACTCCATCCTCATCCTTCTTGACCTTTCTGCTGCCTTTGACACCGTTGACCACGACCTTCTCCTCATCACCCTCTCCTCACTTGGCTTCAAGGATTCCATACTATCCTGGTTCTCCTCATACCTCTCCCATCGCTCATTCAGTGAATGCTCTGGTGGATCCTCCTCCTCCCCTATCCCACTCCATGTAGATGTACCCCAGGGATCTGTCCTGGGCCCCCTCCTCTTCTCTCTCTATACCCAAGGCCTTGGTGTGCTTATCTCCTCCAATGGCTTTCATTACCATCTCTATGCCGATGACTCCCAAATCTACCTCTCTACATCTGATATTTCTCCGGCAACCCAGTCCAAGATCTCTACCTGTCTTTCGGACATCGCTGCCTGGATGTCTCATCACTGATTAAAATTGAACATGGCCAAAACTGAACTTCTTGTCTTTCCTCCTAACTCCTCCCCCCCCCCACTTCCCCCTCTCTCAATCCATGTGGATGGATCTACTATCCTTCCTGTTCCCTCGGCCCGCAATCTAGGGGTTATCTTTGACACCTCGCTCTCCTTTTCCGCTCATATCCAGCTTGTAGCTAAGACCTGCTGCTTCTTTCTCTACTACATCAGCAAAATCCGCCCCTTCCTCTCTGAACACACTACCAAAACGCTTATCCACTCCTTAATCTCCTCTCACCTCAATTACTGCAATCTACTGCTCGCTGGTCTTCCCGTGAGCCACCTCCTTCCCCTCCAATCTATACAAAATCACGCTGCTCGACTTATCTTCTGCCAACCTCGCCATGCCCACATTACTCCTCTTCTCAAGTCGCTTCACTGGCTCCCTGTCCAGTTCCGCATCCAATTCAAGCTTCTCCTGCTAACCCATAAATGCATCCACTCTATGGCCCCTCAATACCTCTTATCTCTTATCTCTCCCTTCGTCCCCTCTCGAAATCTGCGCTCCGCTAACAAATTACTTCTATCAATGCCTTTCACCCGCACCGCAAACTCCCGACTGCGCTCCTTTCACCTTGCTGCACCTTACGCCTGGAACAGTCTACCTGCGTCTGTGCGCCAGGCACCCTCCTTGACCCTCTTCAAATCCAGGTTGAAGACCCACCTCTTCACCATTGTATTCAGATCCTGACTCCTTCCTCATCCTACCCTAACCCCCGTCATTGTTTATGACCAACTACTGACCAAACTATACCACACTGTATCCTGCGCAGAACTGACTAATGCTCTATATTGTTTTAACCAATGTACTGCTCTAACTAGATTGTAAGCTCCGATGAGCATGACTCTGACGGGCAGGGACTGTCTCTTGTATGTTGGCTACCTCTTGTAGGTTAACTGTTCAGCGCTGCATGCATGGCGCTTTACAAGTGCTGAATAGTAGTAGTAGTAGTAGTAGCTTAGGTGAACATTCCTCTCATATCAAGACATCCACTACATCAGCCCCAATTGTGGAACACTGTATCTCCTATGGTCATGCTTTTTCAGATTTGAAATGGAGGGTGATTGACGTTGTTCCCCTTGACCCCAGAGGAGGTAATCGCACTTACCGTTTACAATGGTTGGAACAACGGTGGATATTCCGTTTACAGACAGTAATCCCTAAGGGTCTCAATTTGGAACAAGAATGGTGGAGTTTACTTTAAACTAATTAATGCATCACTATATCATTACTAACTACCTGGGTCAACATCCTTTTGGGGATTTCCCTGTAAATCTGACGGTCTTCCCTCTATGTGGATGACGTCATTCAGGCAGCCAATCGTTCACCTTGCAGGCACTACGTAACAGTGTCATGGTCTTGGCGTTCTTCTTGGACATTCACAGATCCTGTTTCACAGTGGTTTTACACTTGAAGCAGGGCCTTCTATTGGCCCGAAACACAAGTGTTGTGTACAGTTTAGTACCAGTGATTGAAGGATGTTGGACGCTATGGTCGATAAGTTAAGTCACGTTTTTGCACTCTTATGCAATAATTAAAAGGGCCTCACAGACATAAGGGTTGAGCGTCTTTCCAGCTCTTCTCCAGTCTGTCTGACCCAACAATTGCAATATTAGTCTGAAATAGTAGTTTGAAAGGGTTAGTGCATTTTTGTGCTTCAGACAATCTTTCTTGAACTCACAATAAATAACAGGCACAAAGAAGGCAGGACACATGACCAACCATGAAAAGGAGTTTTTATTAAGCTGTGAGGACAACCCGACCCGTGTTTTGGGTTGACCTCACAGCTTAATAAAGACTCCTTTTCATGGTTCGTCGTGTGTCCTGCCTTCTTTGTGCCTGATTGACGCTGCAGGAAGGGTGTCCCTCCTTTGCACAGTAAATAACAGTACATTTGGCACAACTGAAATTGACACAGTGAATGCGAAACAACAGTATTTTGTATACAAATAATATGAAAAATCTATTTAAACTTTTCCATTTTGTGGGATCATTGAAGAATGCAGGTAAACAGACATTTTTAAAATGTTTTTTTCTCAGGGCAATGTCTCCCAATGGGCTAATTCTACGCATAACTGGCAGTAATGAACCTCATTCCTAAGTCAAGGTATGGAGTGTGATCCAGCCTCTCAGATGCACTAATAAAGCTTGACATTACTTGCATCAGGCCAAAGAGCTTCCTTCTAGTGTTCATTGGATGAACTATCTATAGACCATTTACCAAGCTGTTCTTGAAATTGTGTGCCCAAGACCTTCCCCGTCCCACCCTCTCCAACAGGAAGTTTGCATCAGAGGATGTGCAGGCTTCGAGCATGAGGAAGTGCTCCGAGGCCCGCCATCATGCTGAATTTAATTAAGATGCAGCCCCAGGAGGCTCAGAAGGGAGACTGAGGTACAGTGGTGGAAAGGGAGTGGTGGTCCTGGACATGGTGGGAAGTAGGTGGGATTAGGATAAAGACTGCACAACTGGGAGGGGACCAGGGAAATGCTCCAATTTTGTGATTTTCTATAAACAGGCATTCTCCCATCAGAGGCTTGCAGCCAGTATCCATTTCCAGCTTTTTTTCCAGTGTGGATTCTTGCATGTTTTTGTTGACAAGAGTTTGAACTGAAACATTTAGAACATTCAAAACCCCGAAATGGCCTTTTTCTCTCATGTAATGAACCTCACTGCTAAGCCAGGCATGAGGAGTGTGACCTCTCTCAGATTTACTGCTCATCGTTGTCTAAAGCAGCAAATGACACAAGCTGCTGAGACAGAGGTTCCGGAAAAGGAGCCTGAGCTCTGCCTGTTATACTTGATGGTCTAGTTTCTTCCCTCCTACACATCCTGCGCCCTGGAATTAGACGCTGTTAAACTCTGAGGGGCCGATACAGTAAGCTGCACTAACCTTTAGCTCAGCGGTTTGCTCTTGTTTTTCCCATGCTGTTATTACTACTGATGGAGAAAGAAATATTAGGATGTAAAAATAGGCATAAAACCACCGCACTAAAGGGTAATGCAATGGGTGTGCAAAATGCATCTAAATCACTGAATTCAAAATTGCTCCTGATATAAAAGACTGCGCAAAAATCTAGCACAGCTTTTTCCTCCTCCTGACCCCACAAAAGCAGTCCCTGGTGGTCCAAGTGCATAAACCCTGGACCCCCACTCCTATCCCCAATAACCAACCTCACAAAAATAGTTCCTGAAGGTTCAAGTGAGCTCCCTTCTTTGACCCCTCCAAAGCCCCCAACGTTGCCATTGCACCTTCAAAGGTTTGGAGGCAAAAGCGATGCCCACTCACTCCTGCCTCTGGGGTATATTTACTCGCTAGTCAGCAAATGAATGCCTATTACTGCAACAGTAGAGAAGGGTGACCAAAACGATACAGGGGATGGAAGGATACCTCTATGAGGAAAGGCTTAAAAGGTTAGGGTTCTTCAGCTTGGAGAAGAGAAAGCTGAGGAAAGGTATGATAGAGATCTATAAAATAAGGAAAGGAGCAGAATGGGTCAACATGAATCGGTTGTTTTCTCCTTTAAAAAGTATAAAGACTAGGAGACACCCATTGAAGCCAGTGAAATTTTGGGGCGAATTTAAAGTTTTACTGTTAGTCTTTAAGGTCTTACATAACTTGGCACCGGATTTTCTATGTTCTAAGTTTGTACCCTATACCCCTGCTAGCATGTAGCACTTGCAGTCTGGTACATTATTAGTGATACCTTCTTGTAGGGTCATTCAAAAAGCGGCATAGGAATCGGGCCTGTCAGTACAGTCACCCATGCTATGGATTTCTATTCCCTGTGAGCTTAGATTTCTTGATGACCTTCAGTCATTGCTCAAAGCGGTGAAAACATTCCTATTAAGGAAAGGTTCGGGGGGGAGGGGGCAGGGGTTTGATATATTGGCTTGTGGATTAGGGAGGTTTATTATTGATTGGGGGTTGATGGCGGAAAGGTTGTTATTGTGATTGTACTGCTTATTGTATTCTTTGTTGTACACCACACTGGGAACAATTTGGATGGTAAGACTAAATAAAGTAAATAAATAAATAAATAGATAAGCTACAAAGTAGTACTTTTAAAACTAATCAGAGAAAATAGTTTTTCACTCAACGAGCAATTAAGCTCTGGAATTCAGTGCCAGTGTTCACTCAAAGCTGTTAATGTAGCTAGGTTTAAAAGAGGTTTGGAAAAGTTCTTGGAGGAAAAATCCATAAACCATTATTAAGGGAGACTGAGAGAAAACCACTGCTTATTCCCACATAGGACTGTAACAAGCTAAAAATACGCTCTGTGCGACTAACAAATCTGGTGGCCCCGTCCGCCTCAGCTGTGTGCAGTTACTCAATCTTTTTGAGTTTCCTGGAAGCCCAGTGAAGCTATCACTGCCCTTTCTGTGTAGCCACACTACTCGCACAGGGGTATGGCCCTGTCTCCACGGATAAGTAGCATGGAACTGATAAAAACTTACAGCTTCCTAGAAGCATATATCTAATTTATTTGAGATGTAGCTACATAATAGATCAGAAAATATCTGATACATTTCTTATTCTTTATGATATTTATATATTTTGTATTGTATCATTTTGTTTTAGTATCCACATTCACTTCTAGAATCTTCTCTGTGTTTCATATAAAATCTTACCGTGATATATTTTATATATAGTAATAGCAGAAGCCCTTTGAGCCTCTGTCTGTCTGCCCTAGCAGGTAGGACACACATGCATGCATTTCCGTGCGTGCATACTCTTCTGTGCTCACCTACTCATTCCTCATGCCAATCCTGCCAGTCTGTGGAAATTCCAGCAGAGGTTCTCAGCTCCTCCCCCAGCAGCAAAGTTTCACCAGAACCATAGCATCACTTCTGCAAGGGCTGGGATAGGTTCTCAGCCCTCTTCTGGGAAATGTTGTTTGGGACTACGGCTCTGTCACTGCACGTGATGGCAGAGGTTCACGTCCCCCAGTTAGTGAAGGAACGGTTCTCATCTAAACAACTTCCTCTGCAATTCTTCAGCAAGTATACACAGGTACAAAAACACCCTGCACCTGTTTGTCTCTCATTTCCTCTGCCTTACTGAAGCAGACTCCATCCCACAACATAAATCTCCCAGCCCACAGATACTATGTCTCTCCCTCCCTCCATTCACACACCCTCACTTCCCTTCACTCAGCACACCCTCCCTCACATCACTCCTCACTTACCATATAGCCTACTCCACCTCTCACCCAACAGGAACCCTGCACCCCTCTCACCCACCCCATGCACTACTCCTCACTCACCACACAAGATGCACATCTTCTCACCCCCTACATATCTGACACATCACATCACAACTCCTCACCCCATACACATCCTCATCCCTTGCCTCACCTCTGCATACGTTAGATCTCTCTCATCTACCACAATCCCTACACTAAGGGAGAGAAGGAATGAATGCAAGGAGGCAGAGGATAGTGCAAGGAGGAGGGAAAAGTGATAGAGAACATGATTGGACAACTGTGCCTCGATAACATATTGAATCACTTAGTAATGACTTTTGCATTTCATTGTATTTAGGTTCTGTGATAAGGAAGCTTATCATAGCTCAGGAAGGAGCTATAGAAAAGGTGAAGAGACTCTGAACAAGCAACCTGTCAGTTCTGGTAGAAATAAGAAAACAGAATTTTCCCATAAAAGACTACCAGTCCCAGAATGCACCAGATTTCCAACAGCCATTAGAGGAGCTGAAGTGGGGAAACGTGTGTTCAATCAGGAGGGCTATGAGGTAATCCCTAAGCACTCATCTCAAAGGGCAGGGCCTGATTCAGCACAGCTGTGCTGTGTTAGGGAGGAGCACTCATCTAAGCAGAATAAGAGTAGAGTTTATTCTACAGATGACCATCTTCATGATCACCTTGGATATACAGAGAATTATCCTCAGTTTCATCTGAAGGATTATCAGAAGCAGAAGCCAAACCGGACGGACAGAGAGGGAAAGAGACCCTCTGGAAGAAAGAGGAGAAAAGCCTTTGAGAGGTCTAGAAGAGTCCAAAGCAGTACGTATACTGGGAGGTATTCCAAGGGCCAGCATACACCATTGGACTGGGGAAAGCCAGAGGAATGGTGCTGCAGAACTAGGAATCTCCAGAGGGTACCTGTGAGGGAGACGGCTGCACGTGGAAGGGACCCTAGGACCCGTGCCAGAAGGTATGTGAAGAGAGATCCAGTGTCCAGGGATCTGGATTGGAAGGCTGGACATAAGAACTGGACTACATACTGGCCAGGCTATATAGAGAGGAACTCTAGCAGCAATGGAAGCTCAGGTATGAACACTGATCTATGCCCTAGCTATAACCTTGAAAGACAGCAGGGAAACAAGTATTCTCCTGAAAATGCTCCATTGAGAGATTCATCTGTGCCAATCCATGATATTGAACCCATGCTTGTTGAACAAGGGGGAATAATAGCAGATGAGGATCCTGTTTATATGGACTGCTCTCTATCTAAACTCCGTGGGTAACTTTCTGTTATAAAGTACAGCAACCATCACAAAGAAATACAAATTTGTTCTTTAATCTACTCAGAAAAGCTCCTGAAGCAGGATTTGACTCACACAGTAGAAAGCAAGCCAGCTAAAGGGGTTTCAGCTGGATAACTGCTAGCAATTAAGCCTTACCTAATTGCTTGTGAGCTAGGAGAGAATCACTTCTGTATCTATGTGGGAAGTAATCAGAAGTTAACCTGAAAAGAACAGTTTGTTTCTTGCTTTGTAGCTTTTCATTTGTTGTTTTCCTGATTTTGACTTTGTTTTTCCAAGTTAACACTGAAAGCAAGTTACCTAATTTATGTGCTACCAAGCATATCTGTGTTGGGAGAAATAACCCCATAAATAAATATCTTATTGGCTTTACCCAAGAGCACAACTAAATTATTGTCAGCAGCTGTGTCTGGTGTGAATGAACTACATTGCCCACAATACCTTGCAAATCATATAGAAATATGCACTTGCCAAGAGTGTGAAGATTCTCACCCAGGCAGCCGTCTGACAGTTCTCATAAATGAAAGGCAAGTGACTCTCTTATGTTTTCCAGATCCAGCTCTCTCCCACCTCAGTGAACACCACACACACTACACTTCCCCCATTGGATATCCACACACTACATACACCTCCCCTCACCCAGCACATGCCCTACATATTCTCCTGTCCTTTTTACACACAATTCCTCTCTGTCCTGTCTCCTTTTCCCCTTCACCCTTTCCCTCCCCCTTGCCTCTACATAAAATGCCTGACAGACCCCATATCATATATGCTGCATTGTGTCCCTCCCTATGCTTCCTCCCTGTCCCCAATCCCTTTCCCCTTCCCCTTTCCCTCCCCTTGCCTCTGCATAAAATGCCAGATAGATCCCATGTTCATTGGGCTGCAAGATGGCCTTCCCTATCACCAACACACACTCTAAGTTATCTTATCACCACAAATCCCAAGCACCACTTATCACTCACCACAATATCTACGTAGCATATCTACCACACCACACCACACCACACTCCCACACACTGTCCCTCATCTACTGTACCCTCCATAATACCACCCTTCCTCACCATAGACCCTACATACCTCCTCTCACTCAACACTCCCTACATACCCTCTTCACCCACCACAGATACTATGGGGTATGTTTACTAAAACCCCGCTAATGTGCGGACCGCGCTAGTGTGCGGGTGCCATATAAGGAGTGGGCGTTTCTTTCTGAAAAAGAAAAACCGTGATTTAAATATGCGCTAAGGTGCGCGGCGCCCATGTGCGCCCTGCACATTAGTGCATGAGAAAGCTGCGCGGGAGACATAAGTGGTGCGCTGATGTGCAAGTAGAAAAGCAGAGCCACAGCACAATGGTTAAGACACGGACCAATGGTGCAGGCAACAGGGGTTCAATTGCCCAATGAAGACAGCTGGCTGAGGCATTACTTTAGGAGCCAGTTTAATATTGGGCAGCATAAGGCAGCGCGCTGATGGGCATAAGGTGGCATGCTATTGCTTTAGGAGGCATTTTAATATTGAAAGGCATAAGGCGGCACGCTGATGTGCAAGCACAGGAACAGAACCACAGCACAATGGTTACGACACTGACCAATGGTGCAGAGATCAGGGGTTCAATCCCCCATGGTGCCCAATGAACAAGGCTGGCAGAGGCATTATGTATTATGGGGAAGATTGGTTTAGGAGGCATTTTATTTTAATTTTAATTATCACTACTAGCAAACGCACTCTCAAAGCGTGTTAACATAAGGCGCCCCATAAGGCACATTTTAAAGTGCACTGTCCGCCAAGGCACCCTAGAATGTTGCTTATAGGGCGCTTTATAGGGTGCCGTATGAGGTACCGCAAGGTCAGAGTACTGTTTTTGATGGCAGCACTGTGCAGTGTAAGGAATGAAAAGCATAAGTAGGTGCGCTGACGTGCAAGGAGAAGCAGCAGTGGAGCACAATGGTTAAGGCACTGACTGCTGATACAGGGGTCATGAGTTTGCTCCCCAGGGTGCCTAATACATAAGGCTGGCTGAGGCATCAGCTTTGCAATGTATGTTTTGTTTCCTGCAGCACTTTATTTTTATTTTATTAATTGCTGCCAGCAAACACACCCTCACGTGCCGTAATTGAAAATGCCGTATTAGGCACCCTATAAGGCACTCCATAGGGCACATTATAAAGTGCACTGTCCGCCACAGCACCCTAAAATGTTCCCTACAGGGCACCCTATAAGTTGCGTCACAGGATAATGTATAGTGCACCTTATATGGACGGGAACCATAAGGTGCCCTATAGGGTGCCCTATAAAGCGCCCTCAGAGGCACCTTATGGGTACAGTACACTGAGGGTGTTTTTGCTGGCAGCAAAAATGTACATTAAAAAGAGATAATGCTTTGGCCAGCCCTATCAAAGAACCCCACTGTGGGGTTGAACCCATGACCTCTAGCTTCACAGACAGTGAAGTAACCATTGGGCTACAGCTCCATAGCTGTTAGAAAGCCCCTGGCTGGCTGCAGAGAGCCTGCACGTCACCACACAGTCAGTCTGGTGGGGTCACCAGGATAGGGTTAGCCCACCCGTACCCATGATGCACTGCACATGCAAATCAGTTGTCCACAGATAAACCCAAGATGGGGTATGCACCCCCACAGCACCTCGGCCTGGTAGGGGGAAGTGACCATGTGCACCCCCACAGCACCTCGGCCTGGTAGGGGGTACAGACCATGTGTTTTACTGGCACAGAGTAGCTAAACACCGTCACATTGTGCGAGTACTGTGCTCACCCTGAGGGTGCGGTGAGGCGCCCAGCACCAGGTCCAGAGCACCTTCCATGGCTGAAAGAAGCCATGATGTAGGTACAAGGCAGTGTTAATGTGTGAGATAGGTAGTTTCTGCAGAAACACCTTGGATATATCTATCTGTCTCAGTCAGGTGTTGCCCCCAGGGGCTGAGGGTGGCAAACAGGGCTTCCCATCAACAGATCCACATTCTACCTCCCTGCAATGGTGGCAATAGAGGGGACCATCAACCCCAGTCCTGCTGGAGGAAAAGACACCCTTCTGGGCAGTCAATGCAGCTCTGTACATAATCATAACACACAGACATTAGGCTTGTATATGTTAAGCTGCACCTCACCACTATCTGATATTCTCCTGCAGCAAGCTTTCAGCCGCTTCACCCTGCAAGGCACTCCATCAAGACACATACCAGCTGCAAACAGTCTGTCAGTTAGTCTATAGTGCATGGTCTTGGTGGAAATGCATGCACCCAGAACTGGGATGGCAGCACACACAAGCAGATAAGTCAGTGACTGGGCCCCAAAAGAAAACCCATAAATATCACATGAGAAAAATACCATATAACACTATGGGGGTGCCTAGCCATGCTGTCATCACTGCACAGTCAGGGTGAGAGTGATCTCCCAACAGGACATACTGAGGTCACCCTGTCTGTGTAGGTGGTGGCTGGGCACTAAAATGTCCCAGTCAGTGCCCTATGCCTTGTGCAGATGCACCCTGGCCAGGCCACCCTGTCCAGGCTATACCCATGGTACTTTGCTCCTCATTATGCACATTGGCAGGCCAATACTGGCAACAGTGCTGGCAGTGTGGGCTGTGGAAGGTGTTTGCAGCCACCACACACTGTATAGACAGACACACACTCCGACACCTATGCCAGCATTGTGCTACTATAGAGGAGTTCAGCAGCCATGCCCACCACACCAGTCCTGGGCACAGTACAGGCATGGATATGGTACGCAATACTGTTGGGGGTCACTCCCCAGGGTGGTAAACACTGTCAGAGACCAGACCTGAAGCACACACCGCAGACATCAGAATGATTGTTATGATGGAGCTCAATCAGCAAACTGTGCTTAACGTAGGAATTTCTATCTGCCATTACTCATAGCAAACGTTTGAGAGCAGTGTACTGTATACCCAGGTGTAGGGTTGCATTGCTAAGGTATGCAAGTGCTAGTATTGGGAGATGCACGCAGGGCACAATGCCCTGCCTCTCCAGGAGGCATTGGCCAATGGGGCCTGTGGGTGTGGGTGTGGGTGTGTCTGCCCCTGTTGGCTGCTGTTTTACGGCAGAGGTTCCCAACTCCAGTCCTGGTGTGCCAAACACTGTTCGGGTTTTCATGCTGTCCCTCATGAATATGCATGAGCTACATCTGCATACCATGGGGGTGGTGCATAGATATGCAGCACAGGCATCTTTATTAGAGGCAGCATGGTACCTGAATGGTGTGTGGCCCTCCAGGACTGCATTTGGGAGACTCTGCTCTAGGTAATGCGCCTGTTTATGGTGTCTGTGCTCGGTGGGGTAAAATATAGGCGTATTAACCATGCGTATGTTCTCAGCAATAAAGTTTTGTCCTTACTATCATGGTTTAGTTGTGGGGAAAATATGTGGACTGGATTGGCAGTAGCCCCAGCTGGGCTTTGAACCTGTGATCTTCTGTTCTTGCACACACTGTCTGTGTGCACTGCACCACTGTGTTACCACAGGCAAGCTGTATTCCCTGGGGAGTCCATGACTGTACATCTGACAGAGCCTGTCTGTTGCAGTGGACTGTGCCAGCCTGCACAGGGCTAGGCCACTGTCTGCTGTGGCTAGCAGCCACTGCCCCCTCCACCACCTGTACCCTTCCGCCAACATGCTGACATGTCCTTATCTTGGAAACAACATATGACCTGATTGAGTTGTGGCACTCCAGGACTGCATTTGGGGGACTCGGCTGTAGGTAATGCCCATTGTTATGGTGTGTATGCGGTGTAGGATAAAATATAGGTGTTTGAACCATGCTTATGTTCTCTGCAATAAAGGAGTGTCTTTACTATCTCTGTTTAGTGGTGGGTAAAATATGGGGACTGGGTTGGCAGGAGTCCCATCTGGGATTTGAACCTGTGACCCTCTGGTCCTACAAGCACTGGCTGTGTCTGCTGCACCACACGATGGCCACAGAGACAGTGCAGTCCCTGATGATAGGAAACCTGGCCGAACGGGTCAGAAACCCTGCTCTGCACAATTTTACTGTGGGCTCATTCGCCTTGTATGGAGACAAAAGGGCAAATAAACCTCAAAAATGACCTCTAAAAAAGGGGCAAAAACATAACCAAGCTGGGCAACAGTGATATCAATGGGCAACATTAGAAAACACTCCCAGGAAAGCTCAAAAAAAAAAGAAATGATTTTTGGAAGGGTCTACGCTCCGTAGACCCTTTCAAAAATCTTTTCTTTTTTTTGGAACTTTCCAGGGAGTGTTTTTTATTGTTGCCCATTGATATCACTGTTTCCCAGCTGGATTATAATTTTTTAGAATTTTGTTGGGGTCATTTTTAATTTTTATTTGCTATTTTGTTCTGTGCACATGTATCACACTGCTCACGTGTTGTAGGTTTCCCCGGTTTTGCTGTACATTGCTGACGGAAATGGTTTCTCTTCCCTTTAAATCGGCTCTAACGCAAGGTTTTCACTCGCGGTATTTTTTAGCTTGATTTTCAGCCCCGCTCCTGTGCGGGGAGCCTCTCCCCTCCCACTCTCCACCCATTGACCCCGTCCCTCCGCCCCTCGGGAGCCTTCCTCCGCCCTCGGAATGCCTTTCCATGCCTCTATCGCACTTCAGCGCGCCGCACACTTGTGCGGGCCCGTTAGTGCAGCGCACACATGTGCAGGGCACAAAAATGCACTATTAGCATGCGCTAAGGTACCTTAGCGCACGCTCAAGTGCGCCCCGCACAATTGCGCGGTTTAGTAAATATACCCCTATGTCTCCCCCTCCCCTAGGTTCCAGGCTGCCTTCATGACCTCATTCAAAAACCAAATAATACAAGATCAAGAAGACAATACAACTGGAACCTACTCAACATTCCAACAATCAAGACAACTAGCATCCAAGCAACCTGCCTAAGATCATTCTCTATATGTGCCTCCACACTTTGGAACTCACTCCCAACCACACTAAGGGGTATGTTTACTAAAAGCCCGGTAAAGTGCGGGCCGCGGTAGAGTGCATGTGCCGTATAAGGAGTGGGCGTTCCGTCCTGAAGAAGAAAAGCCATGATTGACAGATGCGCTAAGGTGCGCGGCGCCCGTGTGCGCCCAGCACCTTAGCGCAACTGAGAGCTGAACGGGAGGCATATGTGTCGCGCTGATCTGCAAACAGAAGAGCAGAGCCACAGCACAATGGTTAAGCACTAACCAATGGTACTGGGCGGCATAAGGCGGCACGCCGGTTGCGGCGGCAATCGTATACTGGAAGGTATAAGTGGGGCGCTGATGTACAAACAGAAACACAGAGCCACAGCACAATGATTAAGGCACTTAACAATGCTGCAGGGATCAGGGGTTCAATCCCCCACTGTGCTCAATGAACAGGGCTTGGTGAGGTGATATTTTAGGAGGCATACAAATAATGGGCGGCATAAGGCGGCGCGCAGATGGTCATTAGGCTATTGCTTAAGGAGGCTATTTAATAATAGGAGGCATAAGGCGGCGCACTGATATGTAAACACAAGAATAGAACCACAGCACAATGGTTATGACACTGACCAATGGTGCAGGGAGCAAGGGTTCAATTCCTCACAGTGCCCAATGAACAGGGCTAGCTGAAGCATTGCGTATTATGGAGAAGGTTGCTTTAGGAGTCAATTTATGTTTATTTTAATTTACAGTACTAGCAAACGCACCCTTAAAGCGTGTGAACATAATGCGCCCCACCTCTGTTTAACTTTGTATTGTATTGTGCTGTGACCGCTTTGATTGAAGGAGAAAGCGGGGTATAAATCTGTTTAAATAAATAAATAAATAAGGCACATTGTAAAGTGCACTGCCTGCCACGGCACCCTAGAATGTTGCTCACAGGGCACTGTAGAGGGTGTCGTATGAGGTACTGCAAGGTCAGAGTACTATTTTCGATGGCAGCACTGTGCAGTTTAAGGAATGAAAAGCATAGGTAGGTGCGTTGACATGCAAGGGAGAGCAGCAGTGGAGCACAATGGTTAAGGCACTGACTGCTGATACAGGGGTCATGGGTTTGCTCCCCATGGTGCCTAATATGGAAGGCTGGCTGTGGCAGCTGGTTTGCAATGTACATATTTTGTCCTGCAGCACCGTATGTTTATTTTATTAATTTCTGCCAGCAAACACACCCTCACGTGCCGTAATTGAAGGTGCCGTATAAGGCACCCTATATGGCACTCCATAGGGCACATTATAAAGTGCACTATCCGCCACGGCACCCTAATATGTCCCCCATAGGGAACCCTATAAGTTGTGTCACAGGATAATGTATAGTGCACCTTATATGGACGGAAACCATAGGGTGCCCGATAGGGCGCCATATAAAGCGGCACCCTATGGGTACAGTACGCTGAGGGTTTGTTTGCTGGCAACAAAATATGTACATTAAGGACAAATAATGCTTTGGACAACCCTAACAAATAACCCCAATGTGGGTTTGAACCCATGACCTCTGGCTTCACAGGCAGGGACATAACCATTAGGTTACAGCTCTATAGCTGCTAGCAAGTCCCTGGCTGGCTGCAGAAAGCCTGCACGTCACCACACAGACAGTCTGCTGTGGTCACCAGGATAGGGTTAGCCCACCCGTACCCATGATGCACTGCACATGCAAATCAGCTGTCCACAGATGGACACAAGATGGGGAATGCACCCCCACAGCACCTCGGCCTGGTTGGGGGAAGTGACCGGGTGCACCCACACAGCACCTCGGCCTGGTAGGGGGGTACTGACCGGGTGTTTTACTGGCACAGAGTAGCTACACACCGTCACATCGTGCGGGTACTGTGCTCACCCTGAGTGTGCAATGAGGCGCCCAGGACCAGGTCCACAACACCTTCCATGGCTGATGGAGGCCATGCAGGAGGTCCAGAGCAGTGTTAATCTGTAAGATAGGTTATCTCTGTCTCAGTCAAGTGCAAGGGTGGCAAACATGGTCTCCATCAATAGATCTACACTCTACCTCCCTGCAAAGGTAGCAGTAGAGGGCAACATCAACCCCAGTCCTGTTGAGGAACACACACCCCACAGGGCAGTCAGTGCAACTCTTATACACAGCCATACCACAATAGCAGACAGACATAAGACCAGGATATGGTACGCTGCACCCCCCCCTCACCATCTGATATTCCCCTGCAGCAAGCCTTCAGCCACTACACCCTGCAAGCCACTCCAACAAGACACATACCAGCTACAAACAGTCTGCTAGTTAGTTCATAGTGCATGTTCACAGTGGAGATGCATGCACCCAGAACTGGGCTGTCAGCATACACAGCAAGCAGATAAATCAGTGACTGGGCCCCAAATAGAAACCCATATCTATCACATGAGAGAAATACTATATAGCACTATGGCGGTGCCTAGCCATGCTGTGGTCACTACACAGTCAGGGTGAGAGTGATCTCTCAGCAGGACATACTGAGGTCACCCTGTCTGTGTCAGTGGTGGCCAAGCACTACAATGTCCCAGTCAGTGCCCTATGCCCTGTGCAGATGCACCCTGGCCAGGCCACCCTGTCCGGCCTATACCCATGGTACCTTGCTCCTCATTATGCACATTGCCAGCCCAATACTGGCAACATTGCTGGCAGTGTGGGCTGTAGAAGGTGTTTGCAGCCACCACACACTGGATAGACAGACAGCCACCCCCACACCTATGCCAGCATTGTGCTACTATAGAGGGGTTCAGCAGCCATACCCACCACACCAGTCCTGGACACAGTACATGCATGGATATGGTACGCATTACTGTTGGGGGTCACATCCCAGGGTGGTAAACACTGTCAGAGACCAGACCTGCAGCACACACCGCAGACATCTGTTTGAGTGTTATGGTGGAGCTGACTGAGCAAACTGTGCTTTACGTAGGACTGGAGATCTGCCAGTTATAATGGGAAACGCTTGATAGCTGTGTACCGTATACCCAGGTGTAGGGTGGCAGTGCTGAGGTATGCAACTGTTAGTATTGGGAGATACAGGCAGGGCCCAATGTCCTGCCTCTCCAGGAGGCATTGGCCAATGGGGCCTGTGGGGGGGTGTCTGGCCCTGTTGGCTGCTGCTTTACAGCAGAGTTCCCCAAATCCAGTCCTGGTGTTCCACACACTGTTCTGGTTTTCATGCTATCCCTCATAAATATGCATGAGCTACATCTGCATACAATTGGGGGTGGTGCATAGCTATGCAGCACAGGCATCTTTGTTTGAGGCAGCATGGAACCTGAATGGTGTGGGGCCCTCCAGGACTGCATTTGGGAGACTCTGCTCCAGGTAATGCGCCTGTTTATGGAGTCTGTGAGTGCTGTGGTAAAATATAGGCGTATTAATCATGCATATGTTCCTAGCTATACAGTTTTGTCCTTACTATCACGGTTTAGTTGTAGGAAAAATATGTGTACTGGGTTGGCAGGAGCCCCAGCTGGGTTTTGAACCTGTGGCCTTCTGGTCCTACAGGTACTGGCTGTGTCCGCTGCACCACACTGTGGCCACAGAAACAGTGCAGTCTCTGGAGATGTGATACCTGGCCACACGAGTCAGACACCCTACTCTTCACAATTTTACTGTGGGCTCGTTGACCTTGTATGGGGACAAAGGTGCAAATAAACCTCACAAATGCCCTCCAAAAAAGGGGAAGAAAACCATAACCAAGCTGCGCAACAGTGATATCAATGGGCAACCTGGAAAACACTCCCAGGAAAGCTCCATTAAAATGCAGTGCTTTTGAATGAGTCTACGGAGCGTAGACCCTTCCAAAAATCATTTCTTTTTTTTGGAGCTTTCCTGTGAGTGTTTTGTATGGTTGCCCATTAATATCACTGTTGCCCAGCTGGATTATAATTTTCTTAGAATTTGTTGTGGTCATTTTCATATCATATTTGCTATTTTGTTCTGTGCACATGTATCACACTGCTCACGTATTTTAGGTTTCCCCGATTTTGCTGTACATTGCTGACGGAAATGGTTTCTCTTCCCTTTAAATGCGCTCTACCGTGAGTGTTTCACTCGCGGTACTTTTTCCTTGTAAATTCGGGCACGCTCCTGTGCAGGGAGTCTCTCCCCTCCCACATTTCACCCATTGACCCCGTCTCTTCGCCCCTCGGGGGCCTTCCTCAGCCCTCATTTCGCCTTTCCACGCCTCTATCGCACATGAGCGCCCCGCAAATGTGCGTGTTTTCGGTGCACGCATGCGGGGCCCGTTAATGTGACGTGCACACATACGGGGTGCTTAAGAGCACTTAAATGCATCATTTTAGGGCGCTCAAGTGCGCCCCGCACAAGTGCGCCATTTAGTAAACATACCCCTAAGAGACAACAATGATTGTACTGATTTCCATAAAAAACTAAAGACCTTCCTTTTCCATGAATACTTCAGCCCCAATACTTAACATAAGATTCTCCCACCCATGATATTAATATGCCTTCAGGTTCTGGATAATCCCCTGCGTTTAGCCATTTGTAAATACCGTCCCCCTGTACATAGTTCTACCATACCATCCACATTATGTTCCCCTATCACCTAGTTCTGGTACTACATTCTATACTCTCTGTCCCATGTATAACAAGTTACTGTTTTATGTAAACCACCTTAATAATCTGAAAGGTGGTATAAAAGAAATGTTAAATAAATAAAAAAATAAAAACTAATCACCCACTGCTGGCTGAAGAAAGGTTGGGAAAACTGGGGTGGGCTGCTCCCATTATCTGCCCCACTATGGCTGGAGAAGGTGCACCAAAGATCAGGTAAATAAACTGCAGGAGCCAGAAGACATTCCCACTCCCCTCTGCTGAAGATTGTCCCAGATCCTGGCACTTGATGATCAAGTGTGTGTAGGAGAACCAACCTCTAACAGCACAAGTTGAGGAGAGAGAGTACTGCTGATGGTGAAGAAAGTGAGAAGAAATTGAGAGACTGTGATTGTTTGGGATAGGAAAGGTACATTGAGAGAGAGTGTGCCATTGTGGGGATGGGAAAGGGGGATAAAGAGAGAGAATAAATGCTGAAAGCATGGAGAGAGATTGAGAAAGAGAGAATTCCAGAGAGTTCGGAGTAAGGAAGGGAACTAAGAAAGAGAGCGTGAACAAGTGCTGAGGGCTGAAGGGAAAAAATGAATCCCCCTTCAGTTAATACTGTTTTCCATCTTTGTGCTAACATCTGAGCACCAGGCCTAAGAAGGAAAAAAGCCTGCTGACCCTTTCATCTTTTCACACTAAAACTTCAGAATTAGCAGTTTGGAGCTACGGAATAAGCTAATATCCTGACCCAGAGCTGAGACAATGAGAACTACACAGCTAGTGAGAAAAAACTGTCACCTGGCTGAGACAATGAGAACTACACAGCTAGTGACAAAACTGTCACCTGGGCCCCTTGAATGAACAAAGGGGAAAACAAAGAACTTTATCCACAGGAACCAGGGTCAGCACACAGCTACGAAGATTACCATGAGAATGATTGAGACAGGATGCCCCAAGGGAAAAATAGAGGGCAGAGATTAAGGAGCACATTTACTTGAAAAAAATAGGGAACATGAAAGGAAGGAAATCTGCATATCAATAGTAGATTTGTCTCAAGCTTAAAAGTGGATATAAATATAGCAGAGAAATTCTGATAGGGAGACAGACATTAGCTGGTCTCACTGGAGTAAGGCTGTCTCTGTCTCCAGGACCCTTTACACTTAAGTCAGGTGCTTTGCTTGTTATAGATGTATTGATGCTATGTATTGATACTGAAATTTGTGCCTTATAAGATAAAAAGCAAAGCTTGTGATGTTACAGACCTGACAAAATAAATAAAAATTTTCCATGCTCTTATGGTGGAACAAGCAATTTGTTTAAGGTAGGTCCTATATATACATTTTATGGATGTTGGGGCGGACATTGCAGCCATAATACAAAATTAGAAAATTCCCCAAATAATCACAGGAGAAGCCCAGGAAAACCCCAACATCTTGGTGACCCCGAAATGATTAATATCGCGGTGAAGTGTTCTCCCGTGTTCGCCGGATGAAGCACAGGTCGAGAAGGAGGTAAGCGTGATTTTGAATTCCTGCAGAAGAAACGTCTAGAAGGTAAGAGACGTTTTTCTTATATATATATATATTGTTATTTTTCACTTTGCATTGGTATAGTAATTAATAGAAATTTTGCATACGTAGGATATTATAGACCAGTTAGGATGTTTAAGAAAAAGACAAAAGAAACTGATTCTGATACTAGAAACGTGGATGTACAAGAGCAGACTGCATTACAGAAAGTTATTAGGAGATATCCACTTGCTGCTAAAACTTTAGAACGGTTCTGCAAGAAGTGGCATAACTGGGCACTATGAGACTCCGCTTTTGCCTGGCCAGCAAGCGGTACCCTAGACCCACATTCGCTACATGACTTGCAAACTAAGATAGAGAAGAACAAAACAGGACAGAAATTAGTGGAACACTTACAACATGTTACATTATGGATGGAGGTAGCAAGAGAATGTGGTAAGGAGCCCCCTCCTTATAACCCCACACATAATTTTGGAGAAACAGGGCTATATCCGGCCTTAACTGCAGTTGCAGCTATAGGATACCAAGATCCCAACGTGACTCTCTATGGCAGGGGTCTCAAACTCAAATTGCTTTGAGGGCCAAATGAGGACTTGTAAAGTAACCCGGGGGCCGCATAAGACGTGGGGCCTCATTTGCATAAGGGGCCTCATTTGCATAAATATTTGCATAATGTTACCATACACTAACTTTTAGTAAACATGCCTCTTAATGAGTATGGATAAAGAAAGACTAAAAGATTCAGAAATAGGAAGACAATAACTAAACTGGGAACCCCAAAAGCCAAACTTGGAATGTACAACAACACTGTAGAAATAAAACTATAAATTAATTTCCTCTTGTACTAAACAAAGCGCAAACATTAATGATGCACATTTCCCAGAGCTGACATATTCCAGTTAATAAATTCAAAATAAAGAGATATTTTCTACCTTTTGTGCATTTTTTTTCAGTTGCAATTGCTCCAGCCACTTCTGGTTTCTTCGTGTCTTCTGCTATCTCCATCGTCTGCTGTCCATTTGTCCTTTCTTCTCTCTTCTAGTTTTTTTCCATTCTCTCTCCCTACATCTGCTTTAACATACTAATCTTTCTCCTTTTGCTCTTTCCTCATTCCTATTTCATCCACTCAAATTTTACCCCTCCATCCTCAATCCCCACTTACTCTCCCAATACCTGGCCAATTGTAGATTTGTCTTCTCTTCCAGACAAAATATTTTTCCCCTCTCCATTTCACTTTCCCAGCTCCATCCCATTCTAATCCTCCCCCAACATCAGCTCCCTTCTAGTTCCAGCCCCACCCAGCATCTGCTCCTTTCTAGTCCCTGCATCAGTCCATTTCCAGTCCTATCCTAGCCTCACCATCAGCCCATTTCCAATCCTAGCCCCCCATCAGCCCATTTCCAATCCTAGCTCCCTCCCCTCACAGCCCATTTCCATTCCAAGCCCCCTCCCCATCAGCCATTTGCAGTTCAAGCCCCCCTTCCACTCAGCCCATTTCCAGTCCTAGCAACCCCCCCGCCCATTACCAGTCCTAGACCCCCCATAGCCCATTACCAGTCCTAACCTCCCCATAGCGCACTTCCAGTCTTACCCCCCCATCACCCCATTTTCAGTCTTACCCCCCCCATAGCCCATTACCAGTCCTAGTCCTCCCCATAGCCCACTTGCAGTCGTATCCCCCATCACCCCATTTTCAGTCTTACCTCCCCTCATAGGCCATTACCAGTCCTAACCCCCCAATCAGCCCACCTCCAGTCCAAACCCCCATCACCCCAATTTCAGGCCGAGCCCCCACCATAGCCCATTACCAGTCATAACCCCCCCCTGCCAATAGCCCACTTCCAGTCCTAACCCCCATCTGCCCATTTCCAGTCCTAGCACCTACCATAGCCCATTACCAGTCATAACCCCCCCTGCCAATAGCCCACTTACAGTCCTAACCCCCATCTGCCCATTTCCAGTCCTAGCCCCCACCATAGCCCATTACCAGTCATAACCCCACCCCAGCCAATAGCCCACTTCCAGTCCTAACCCCCATCTGCCCATTTACAGTCCTAGCCCCCACCATAGCCCATTACCAGTCATAACCCCCCCCTGCCAATAGCCCACTTCCAGTCCTAACCCCCATCTGCCCATTTCCAGTCATACCCCCCCCCCCCCCGACAGAGAAAAACAAAAAAAACCCCAAAACCCTGACTTCTGCCGTTGCCGCCGTGGCAGCGGCAGAATCAATTGTCAAATAAAAAAAAAAGACTTCTGCTGCTCAAGCAGCAATATCACCTGTCCTGCGGCCCCTTCCCCTGTGCCCGGAGATCCGAATCTGCTCATCAGCGGCGTGCTTTTCACGCCACGAAGAGTATTCCCCTCTCGCGCGGTTTCAAGCCGCGCGAGAGGGGAATACTCTTCGCGGCTTGAAAAGCACGCCGCTGATGAGCAGATTCGGATCTCCGGGCACAGGGGAAGGGGCCGCAGGACAGGTGATATTGCTGCTTGAGCAGCAGAAGTCTTTTTTTTTTTATTTGACAATTGATTCTGCCGCTGCCACGGCGGCAACGGCAGAAGTCAGGGTTTTGGGGTTTTTTTGTTTTTCTCTTTCGCGGGCCGCACAAAGTTGTCTCGCGGGCCGCATGCGGCCCGTGGGCCGCGTGTTTGAGACCCCCGCTCTATGGTGATGTGGGCCATGCTCAATGAGCGTGAGCCGATAACTGAAGTCCGTCTAAATGGGTATAAAGTGCAGATGTTGTTGGATCCCTTAGGCACAACATCAGTACTGAATTCCCTACCCCCAGGCATAAATCTCTCTCATCAAACTACTGTGACAACAGGGTTTAATGGAGACCCAATTACTACCAAAATGACAGTACCCATTGAAGTAGAACTCATGGGGTAACATATTTCCCTCTCCTCCCTCCTCACAACTCAATTCCTCTTCATTAACCAATATGCCACTGACTGAGCTTGTAACACAGACCAGGTAGAATTGTATTCAATTGTAATGCAGTAAGATGTACTCTTTTGTAAATAGCTTACCAGCTTGGTAACTGTTAAGATGTAAATAGTTTCCCCAGTTCTAATCCATGTTATGTCCCCTGTTATATGTAAACTTAGGTCAGATTTCACTGTCCGAGTGTTATATTGTTTAATGTAAACCGCACTGATGACAAAGAGTGCGGTATATAAGAACTGTAAAATAAATAAATAAAATAAATAAATACATTTGTAAACCCCTATTGTATGCCCCACACTGTCTAGTTAATTTGATGGGACGGGATCTACTATCTGCCTTTGAGGTACAGATGACCTTGCAGCACACCATCTGTTTTGCTCCTGCAGGCAGAGTCAGCCAAATTTTACTAATATCCCACCTGAACTTTGGGCTACCCCAGAAAACCCTTTTGGCCTAATAAGGTCTGCATCACCTGTCCGAATTACATTAAAAGAAAATTGTCAGGGTCCAAAGTTTGCTCAATATCCACTACAGCCAGAAGCTGTAGTAGGAGCAAGTGAGGAGATTGATATGTTATTGCAAAATGGATAAGCTTATAGATTTGTATCCTGCAAACACCTGGTTGAATCTGGGCTCCACAGCTTCTCATACAAACAGATAAGCTTATAGCTTTGTATCTTTTTTTTTTTTTGAAACTTTTATTTTCATTTTGCAACAAACAAAGAAACAACACACCAAAAGAGACAGAACAAGTATACAATAAGGAAAAGTAAACCCATTACCCCCCACCCCGGTGCTTCTTCTCTACCCGTTTGTATCAGCATGTGAGCGCTTCCAGTTAACAGTGATTATACATCAAACAATCAAAAAATATCCACAATACAGCATGATCATGAGACAGAGATATATACAAAGTTAGACAGTCAGATGAGAGCATTTAGCAAAATGTACATATTCATTGAACATCTTCCATTAAGACCAATAAGAAGGAGTCTGAACGGAGGAAGCACACAGACGAGGTATTTGTTCATATTTACTGTAGAGACAGGCATGATTCCACCATTCATTGAGGCTCAGATGGGAACTAATTTCCCAGTATTACTCAATGAGGGAAACAGCAATGCCAAGCATAAAGTTCAAAAGGAGATAAGCCATTTCTTGGGAGAGAGGGGATCCCCGCAACTGGGCGAAGTCCCACTATCCTCCGAGAAAGGGACTCCTGAGAGTGCAATATAGACTAAATACGACCCCAGACCCGACGCCAGTTATACTGTAGTGCGGGATATTCATGCATAACATGAAATGAAGTAATAAACCAATGGCCACAGGACGTGTCCAGCAACCATTACCCTGAGTAGTGTTCCATATGTCTAAACTGTGAGGAGTGTAAAAACACCGGTGGGCTAGAAAGAAGAGGGTCTGAATGAGTGAGGCGGGTCGGAAACCCGTGTCCCTCTGCTCCAGATAAGGCTCCATTGCTCCGAGGTTAAAGTCACATGCAATTCTCTCTCCCATACTTTCTGCGCTATAGAGGTATCTCTAGTGATAGCATTACATAAGGTTTAGTAAAATTGGATGCTACACCCGGTAAACTACCGAGAGATCGGAAGTTTCCAATCAACCTTATGCAGAGAGTGCCGATGGCGGGAGTACTCTAGTGCTCCGAATGCAATGCTGAAGTTACACTGACCAGAGTCGCGAGTCGAAAGGTTGCATAGGAATATTAAAGGCACCTAAAGTGTCGAAAAACATTGGTGGATAGTGGGAGTCTAATGGGAGAGTCATACCAGGGAGTAAGGTAAGAGGAATCGGTGAGCAAAGGCCCGCTACTATATCTAGCCACACAGGTCTGCTCGGTACTGGAGCTTCCAACCAACAAGCACCTTGTTTGAGAAGAAAAGATTGAGGGAGCACTTGAATAAAATCGCCACCAAGTATTAATGGAGCATTAGCGGAGGCCGAGGCCAACTGCGCAAAACTTGCATAGTGAGCAGGGTTGTCCACATTCGGGACATAGTGCAAATACACGTGAATTCACTATCTCCAACCTCAAGGTGTACACGGGCCCATCTACCCTCCATGTCAGCGCTAATATCAGGTACAGTAGCGTGCAAAAACTTCTTGACCAGAATGACTATCCCGTACCATTTGGAAACGGTGGGAGAGTAGGCAGCTACCATGTGAGGCCTAGCATTGAGTTTCAGTGTTTCAGCAGAGTGTAATGCGTTTCCTGAAGAAACACCTAATCAACGTGCTCGTGGCTAAGATAGCTAAGGATTTTCTTTCTGCTGAGTGGACCAGCAATGCCTTGTACGATGAATAATAAGATTTTACATGAGGCCATTCAGAAAAGTTAAAATTCTGAGCATGATAGCACACATAATTTCACTGTGTCCCTCAAACTGACTGTATCTGGCTGTACACATGGACATAGGAAAATAAGCTAATATAATACAATGAAGCGCCCCACATTAACAAAGATAACCGCAGTACGGTAGAGGAGAAGCAAAACCCCAAAATTACTGGCGACCATGTGTCTGCGGGGAGAAACCCCAGAGAAGGCCGAAATTGAAAAAAACATATAACCTGTAGGACTGTGCGTGCTCCGAATCCGACCGAGGCACACATCATGAAGGGATAGGAGACCAAAGACAAAAGTCATACAGAGAAAGAAAGAAAGTCCAGGCTATTTCTGTGCTGGGCTATGACCGCCGCATCGGGCCCCTCAAAATGGCGGACAGAGCCGGCAGATAAGAGTCCAAAATTTGGGATTAGCGCATCTGTTCTGCTTCTTTGGAGTCCAAAAATGTTGATAATAGATCAGGATCCTCGAACGTCCTGGTCTGGTTATGGAGAGTCACTCGGAGCTTCGCTGGATACAACAGGCCAAAGCGAGCCTGTAGCTGTTGAAGTCGAGGGCGAAGAGCAAGGAGTTTCTTCCGACGGTCAACGGTAGGCTTTGCCAAATCAGGAAAGAAGGAGACCTTACGACCTTCATATTCCAAATGATGATTCGCTCGGGCAGCATGTAAAATTTGTTCCACTTGTTGATATCGTAGCAAGCTAAAGATAATAGGCCGGGGGGTCGTGCGGTTGAGCGCCATGCGGGCAGGAACACGGTGTGCTCGATCGATTTCCAGTTCTCTGTGAAAAGTAATCTTCAGCAAGGAGGGAAGAGTTTTGAGCAAGAATTCTCTTATATCTCCTGCTTCCACTCCCTCCGGCATTCCAAGGAGCCTCACATTGTTGCGACGGGCGCGATTATTGCTATCTTCCAACTCCTTTTGAAGATTCTGTATCTGGCGCTCAGCCTCGTCCAGTTTGCCCAAGCGCACCTCGTGCGAGTCGAGGACCCCCGCCATATTGTCCTGCCGTAATGAAAGACCTTCAAGTCGGTCTTGGAGCACTCCAAAGTCTTCTCGCATGGCTCGAAGCGCTTCTCCATTAGACTGCACCAATTCCTTCACGCCGCGTATTTCCTCCAAAATCTCCAGGTGCATTGCGGGGTTTTCACGAAATGGAACCATCTTCTGCGGGGAGGATACCTCCGTTTTGGAGCGTTTTCCGTGAGAAGAAGAAGGAGACCCGAAGTCCAAGCGCGCTGGTTTGTGGGCCGCCATCCCCCCCGAGGTGCCCCGGTCAGCTCGGAGCAAAATAGTAAATTTATATAGGTATTAAGTCAGGATTCTGAGTAGGCCTCTCGGGAGCTTCAACGCAAAGCGTCCTACCCGCTGGACATCAGGCTCCGCCCCCCATAGCTTTGTATCTTTTAATAAGCTTGCAGCTTGGTATCTCTTACCTATTTTCTTACCTATCCTGTTGGTTGTGTAGCTGAAATATAATATTTAATTGGGTTTACCTATTCTGGTGGTTTGTGTAGCTAAGTTAACTGCTGGTTTTACATTCACTTCTGGGAATAATCTGCTTGCATTCCTTGGGTAGCCCTCCAATCAGAAATCTAAAGGTGCCCTCGGTTCAGGTAAGGCCTGCTGGCCAAGGACACTTAGGTTCCCACCCCCCACCCCTCGCCCCACCCACCCCCGGGCTGCATTGCTTATATAGCGGTCATATACGTTGACATCTATCCTCTTAATTTGACCACACATGTCTTGTATTCAGTGCAATAATTGTGGTGCTTTCATTCTGAGGCGAATCATCTGGAACCTAAGAACTTGCCCTATGTGTCTCAAGTTGGCAGCCATACAAAACAAATTGATTCTATTAAGGGAAGAAGTAGCTACAATGAAACGCACCTCTTCTAGGATACAAACCAAACAAAGTCCCCCGCCACTCCCACAGAGATTCAAACATCCCAGGAAGAAATGGATCACAGTGGGCTCTGGTAGACTACATCCGGTAATGCAGAAACACCCTGTACATCAAGAGATATCACTGCATAGTGCCTTCTCTGCTTTGGTTAATGAGGATGCCCAAGCCAGGGAAGCTCAAGTGCCCTCAAATAAGATAGTCAATGCCCAATCTCCTGATAAAGCACCAATTATGAAGAAAGACTCAAGGAACAGAAAACTACTACTACTACTTGGTGATTCCATCATCAGAGGCACCGACTTGGAAACACAGTTCAAAGGAGGGAAGTTAGTCAAATGCCTCCCAGGCTCTTCATCTAGCAAAAATACAAACCAAATTGTTGATGTACTTAGCACTGAAATTGAGCACTCCAAAACTGATGTTATCATCCACTTGGGTAAAAATGACCTGGCTAGAAACAGTGCCACTACAGTTCAAAGGGACTTTCAAACTCTGGGGGAGAAACTAAAACCCATTGTTAACACTGCTGCATTCTCAGAAGTTCTATCTGTTCTTGGTAAGGGGGCAGAAAGGCTAAATCACATAAACAGCTTTAACGCATGGCTCCAAACCTGGTGCAAAGAGGAAGGATTCAGATTTATAGGCGACTGGGGAAACAGATGTACCAACAAGAGACTATACTGTGCTGATGGACTACATCTCTCTGTCGCAGGGAGAAGAATCCTAAGTGAAAAATTCAGCCAGTATATGGATACGCATTTAAACTAGAAAAAGGGGTGACAGATGAGGAAGGTCAAGTTCGGGACGTCACTCCCTGCAAAGCAGAACAATATCAGAAACAGATACACTTTTAAACCGCACATCAAAAGCAAGTGGGAAGAAGTAGACAGAACAAAATCAATGCAAAACACACGCAAGCCAGTTAAATGCTGGAAAGTAATGAGCACAAATGCTTGAAGCTTATCCAATAAAGTTCCAGACCTGGAAGCCCTAATGGTGGAAATGGACTTGGACATTGTGGCCATTACAGAAACATGATTTAATGAATCACATGATTGGGATATAGCCATAGCTGGCTATAATCTATTCAGAAGAGACAGAGAAAATGGAAGATGGAGGAGGAGTAGCCTTGTATGTCAAAAGCAATATTAAAGCTACTGAAATGCAGGGGGCATGGGGAAAAGAAGAAGCGCTCTGGGTTGTGTTGGAAAGAGGAGATGGCACTGTCATCCATACTGCTGTAGTCTACAGACCTCTGACACAAATTGAAGAGATAGATAACGAATTGATTATAGACATTGTCAAAATAGCCACAAAGGGGGAAGCAATCATATTGGGTGACTTTAATCTACCCGATGTGGATTGGATTACTCCCTCTGCAAATCTGGAAAGAAGCAAAAAAATTGTGGATGCTTTCCAAGATGCGTTACTTAGACAAATGGTGATGGAATGAACAAGGGAAAGCTCAATGCTGGATTTAGTCCTCACCAATGGTGATAGCGTGTCGAATGTCTGGGTGGGTGCCCCTGTGAGCAGCAGCGATCATCACACGGTGTGGTTTGAGATAAAAACCAAGGTGCAATCCAACTATAGCAAGCTCAAAGTCCTAAACTTCAAAAACACTGACTTCAATAAAATGGCCATGTACCTAAAGGAGGAGTTGACAGGGTGGAAGGAGATAAGGGAAGTGGAATTGCAATCGGCTAAACTAAAGGTGGCAATGAAAGGGGCAACAGATAAATATGTAAGAAAAGTAAATAAAAACAAAAGGAGAAGGAAACTTATTTGGTTTTCCAAAGAAGTGGCTGTTCAAATAAAAGCAAAAAACCCAGTTTTCACAAAATTCAAAAGCTTGTAAACAGAGGAACACAGAAATTAATACAGGATCAAACTCAAAGAGACAAAAAGAGAAATAAGGAAAGCAAAATCAAAAGCAGAGGAAAAGATGGCTAAAGATGTGAAGTGTGGCGACAAAACTTTCTTCAGTTATATTCGGGAAAGAAAGAAAATCAGAGGTGGAATCGCAGGACTCAGAAGTGCTGGGAATGGACTCGTGGAAAGGGACATTGAAAAAGTGGAATTGCTAAACAAATACGTCTGCTCTGTTTTTACTAAAGAAAATCCTGGAGAAGAACCACCTGTGACTCAAGCTTAAAAGTGGATATAAATATAGCAGAGAAATTCTGATAGGGAGACAGACATTAGCTGGTCTCACTGGAGTAAGGCTGTCTCTGTCTCCAGGACCTTTTACACTTAAGTCAGGTGCTTTGCTTGTTATAGATGTATTGATGCTATGTATTGATATTGAAATTTGTACCTTATAAGATAAAAAGCGAAGCTTGTGATGTTACATACCTGACAAAATAAATAAAAATTTTCTATGCTCGTACGGTGGCATGAGCAATTTGTTTAAGGTAGGTCCTGTATATACATTTTATGGATGTTGGGGTGGACATTGCAGCCATAATACAAAATTAGAAAATTCCCCAAATAGTCGTAGGAGAAGTCCTGAAAAACCCCAACAGGGCAGAGACTGAGAAAGTGTGTGATGGTGACTGGGTGGGGGATGGGCGAGTTCTCAGCATCAAGGCTAATGAACAAATCCTTCTGTTAGATTTCTGCCAATCTTCTCTAGTACAGTCACACATACAAATATAGAAATATAAATGTACAGATATACGTAGATAGATAAATAAAATTATGTAATGGGAGTGGTCTAATGGTTAGGCTACTGGACTATCATCAGGGATGATCCCATGAGAATATGATGACTAAGGCTGGGGGAAAAGAGAGAGACTGGAAGAAACTGGCTCAGGGAGAGGGAGAGAGAAAGAGACTGACACTGATGGGGGACTGGCTGGAGGAAGAGACACAAACTGGTGGAAACAGAAGTGGGAAGTGAGAGGGGATAGGCTTGGCCCTGAGGTAGAGGGTCCAGGAAGAGTGATAGGGACAAACTGAGGGTGAGTGAACTTTCTGGATTTTAGTAAGAAGTCCACACAGCCAAAAAGGTTGGGAAGATCTGTTCTAGTGTGGTCAATAACCTTGCATTGGCCCTGCAAGAGAGGAGAGGATTGTACTAAGGGGAAAGGATGGGAGCTGATAGAGAGGATTATACCAGTGGGGAAAGAGGATGTAGAAATGATTATAGTAGGGAGAGAAGAAAAAAATATGAGTCAGGGGAAGGGATGCATGTGCAATTCCACCCCGTCCCCACAGACAATTCCTAGCAGCCTCTTTTTCTCTTTTCTATGTCCTGCAGACCCCCTGTAATGATCTCATTGATCCCTAGGGGTTTACATACCACATGCTCGAACCACTATCCTAGGTCAACTGACCATGCACTTCCTCCCTCCTCACCGTACACACACACTCATAACCTTCTCCCCTCTTTCTCCTGCCCTTCTCAGCCCCGGAAGCATTCTCTTTTTTTCTCTCTCCCCCTCATTCCCAGGAGAGTTTCCTTCTTTCTTTTCCCCATCCCAGTCCTAACAGTATCGGGTTTCCTCCCTTCTCTCTCCCCAAGTTCCCCTCAGTATCTTAATATTTTTCCTCCATATCCAGTAGCATTCATTTGGGATCCCACTTGCTGGTTTCATGCAGAGAACGTAGCACATGTGCAACTTCCTTGCACCTCTGCTGCTACTCCAACCGGCATGATGAAGGAAGAATTTGTATGCAGCATTGCAGCTCAAGCCATTGCATTTTGCATCTGCCCCTGATGCTGCTTACTACCTTTCAAGATTGAATAGACCCCAAGCCAGCCCCTAGATGAGAGGGGAGTAGTGCAATCTGAGAGTGGCCTGATAGGAGCGAGGGGGAAGACCTGGATTTACAGTGGTCCTGCTCCCTGGGTATGAACCTCCTCTCCACCTCCAGCATGATCCTCTCCCCCCTGCACCTATCTCTACTTTGGCTGATTTCAATGTGGAGTCTGAACAATTGGTGCTTGAATGTAAATGTATATGTAATATACTAAATAATGTCCAAAATAATGCTATACATAATAAAGCATATGCATTTATTTTGGTTTCCTTGTGTGATAGATTTTTTATTATTGGAGACCTGCACAATTTTCTGTACTGGGAACTAGCATCATACTCCTTCATTCACTAGTCATGGATTTTATCTCTTCCCTACTTACTTTAATCCATTTATGCCAAGAATCACACACTAGGGGGTATGTTTACTAAACCATCTTAAAGTGTGCCCAGCGTTAGTGTGCAGGATGCCATAAAAGGAGTGGGTGTTCCCAGTCTAAACATTGCAAGCGCGTGTTATCGCACGCTAATGTGCGCCGAGCTCATTAGTGCCCAAGAAAGGGACCAGTGCGTCAATGCGTGTTAATCTGAAGTAGGCGCCCTGACCCAGAAGCATAGCAGCAGAGGTGTAGTGCAATGGTTAAGACACTGACTGATAGTACAGGGGTCATGAGTTTGATCCCCAAGTGGGTCTGATGAATAATAAAACTTTTACCCAGTGCTGTCTGAGGCATATTCCAGTTTAATTTAAATTTTATTTATTTATTTATTTATTTATTTTATTTATTTATACACATTTATATACCGCATCTTCCACAGTTCAGTTGCGGTTTACAGTGAACAACAATTAACAAAGCAAGTTTGTTTTACAGGGAACGTCATATTATAACAGAACATATTTACAAGGAACATCATATTATATGTAGAGTATACAGTCTAAACAATGTGAGATAATACAGAACAGAAAAAACTATATACAATTTTATATATGTATATATACACATATATAAAATCTGTGCTGCATATATATATGTATCTGTGCTGCATACATATATAAAATCTGTGCTGCAAGCAAACACACCCTCAAAGTGCCGTAACATAAGGTGCCGCATCAGCCGCCCTATAAGGCACTGCAGAGGGCATATTATAATGTGCACTGTCTGGCCAGGCACCCTAGAATGTTGCCTATAGGGCGCCTTATAAGGCGCTTTATAGGGTACCCTATGAGGCAGCGCAAGGTTACAGCACTGTTTGTGATAGCAGCACTGTGCATGTTAACACATGAAAATCTTTAGTAGGTGCGCTGACATGCAAGCAGGGACAGCAGTGTAGCACAATGGTTAATACACTGACTGGTGATACAGGGGTCATGTGTTCAATTCCCAAGTGGGCCTGATGAATAATAGTACTTTTAACCAGTGCTGTCTGAGGCAGTTTCCAGTTTAATTTAAATCTGTGCTGCAAGCAAACACACCCTCAAGGTGCCGTAACATAAGGTGCCGCATCAGCCACCCTATAAGGCACTCCAGAGGGCATATTATAAAGTGCACTGTCCGCCCAGGCACCCTAGAATGTTGCTGATAGGGTAGCCTATGAGGCCCCGCAAGGTTACAGTACTGTTTATGATGGCAGCACTGTGCATGTTAACGCATGGAAATCCTAAGTAGGCGTGTTGACATGCAAGCAGGAACAGCAGTGTAGCACAATGGTTAATATACTGACTGATGGTGCAGGGGTCATGAGTTCGAGTCCCCAGTGCATCTAATGAATAAGGTTGGCTGAGGTAATTCCTTTTTCTGCTTACAACTGTACAACAATCTGTGCTGTCATCTAAAAAGAACTGCACCCTAGTGCCATAAATTAATGCACCTTTTAGGGTGCACCAGAAGACACATCCTAAACCACCACGTCAGCCAAGGCAGGTGATAATGTGCCCCAGAGGCCATGTTGAAAGGTTGCCAACTCCAAAGGCACCATAGTAGGCACCCCATAAGCTGCCTGAATTGAAGGTGTGTGTGGTGTAAGATGCCCCAAGGATGTATAGGTGAACCCAAAAACGTTGGCCAAGAGCAGTAAGGTCCCCCAATTTGAAGGGCAAGAGAGGTATGTGCCAAACACACACGCAACCCAAACACTGCACAGAGCAGCAAGGAATGACAATGCATAAGTAATGGAAGGACGTAGATCAGAGCTGATGGACCACACAAATCAGCCTCCAGCCCATGTGGCAGCTAGAAAAATGGACAAACATATCGGGGGCAGCTGTAGCTATGCACAGAGCGATGGTAATGTACCATGCAATAATGACAGTATGTGGCAGAGGATGGGAAGATGTGTGCAGCAGAGGAGGCAGAAATGGCAGGATAGGTGGAATGTCAGGATGACAGTGGAGTAGCAGTGCTATGCAGAGCACACACAGGAGAGGCAACCAGGGAGAGCTGCAATGCAGGAATGTGTAGAAGTGTAGGATGTGGGGTAGCAGCATGCACATCAGGCTTGGATGGCACACAGCTGGCAGAAACACGTAGATGGACAGAAGGATGGTTCACAACTGTGATGAGGGTACAATGTGCTCACAGCACAGATCTTCACAGATATGACTGTCACGGGAATGAAAAGTAGTTCTGCAGGACAAGCATACAAATGAAAGAGAACAGAGAGGAATCACACCTATGACCACTACCACAAATGCCAATTCACAAACCAGTAGGCCACACCACCAACGTGAGCTCATTAGCAAAGGCTGCATGCAAAATAGTACAGGGCATCACACAAGACGCCTGCTGGCTGTCAGGACAGGCAAACCCCCAACAGTAACCATGACCAAATGCACATGCAGATCTGTTGTGTACAGATCAGATCACAGTCTGTAATTGGGACCAGAGACACATAGAACTACATGCACACACAATATGAAATGTTATGCAGTGGATACAGCATGCAAAAGAGGAAAGAATCTAAACCCCAAGGGCAGCAGAGGATGCACTGTGGAGCTGGTGCCAAATCTGGAACAGGACAGGAGAGAATTCAACATGCAAACAGGTGTACCACACACCAGCTGAACCACAGCAATACCAAACCCCCAAGCGCACTGCCATGTAAACACCATAAAGAAAGAGACCTATGTAACAGATAATATGTGATGGCTAGGCAGCACAAAGGGCACACCTTGGTGTACAGTGAAGAGAGGGAAGGGTGTGTGTAGAGGTGATGATCCTGCTGGTACCTAATGGTCAAGTTAGACACAACAGAAAAGAAAAAGATAAACCACATGTGGGGATCTAACCTGCAACCTATGGCGTTATAACACATGCCTGTAACCACTACCCCAAACAGCACACTGAACACAATGCAAAAATACTACCCCAAAGGGAGGGTGTGTATGGGAACCTGTAATACCCAGTGATGTAGCAAATGGCTGGCAGATACACAGCTGCCACCATACAAGGATGTGAGCACAGGTGGGCCATGTACATGACCAGCAAATCAGTAGATACAAGTGTCAATGTGATCAAAGAGTGGAGGAGTAGCCTAGTGGTTAGAAAACTGGTTTGGTCACCAAACAACGAGGGTTCAATTCCCACTAGCACTCCATGTGGCCTTGGGCAAGTCACATAACCCTCCATTACCTTGGAAGAAAGACCTGACAATCTACTTGCAGTTGACACTGACAAGAAAAACCCTGGAGTCCCTGGTCACAAGGAGTCAGGACTGACTCAAAGGCACACAATGTATTGCACATTTGTCACCATGATCAAGCAGCAGCAGAGACAAATGTATATCAAACACATAATTTTAATTGGGTTCATCTTCACAGATAGTGTAGATACCACCATCATAATATCAAGGTGAGTGGATCCCAGGTGAAAGACAGAAACACATTTAGCAGGGCAGCAACCCACATCCTACAGAAAGGTCACTGGTCCGTCTACAAATGAAGGGCAGGAGACATAATGTGCAGCACTATGCATTAGGCCCCCACCCCCCACATGCTGCTGCACACCTCAAATGTGTTACTCACATATGAGTGCATGTAGACAGTAGGCGGTGCATGATGAGGGACCAACACACATCAATCATGATCTGTTCCCTAAAACATATCTATCTGGCCACACAGAAGGCACACAAATGAAAACAGCATATGTTGTTGAAACGTTGTAACTTTTTTTTTTTATTGCATTTTCAGTCAAATATACAAAACAAAAAAAAAACTGTGAAAGGACAATCCGAATATACAGAAGTAAAGAAACAATAAGCAAAAACAGAAAGTATGTCCAGGATAAGTCCACATTATGGATCAGCAAAGTCCATTATAAAAGTAAAATACAAAATAGCAATTAAGAGAACAAAATCTCAACAATTGGAGGCAACATTCATTAAATATCAGTCCTAACAACGACCTGCTTATCTTTTAGAAAATTCTCAAGATGTGACACTTCTGTGAAAGTATACAAAGCATCCTCAAGAGCAATAAGGCATTTACATGGGAAACGGAGGAAAAAAGTAGCACCCAATTCCAAAACACGGGGCTTAAGCTGTAAAAATTGCCTCCACCGCAATTGGGTATTCCGCGAGACATCAGGAGAAATGCTAACCATTTGGCCCACAAAATTTAACAGATTTGAGTTTAAAGAAAGTCCTGAGGATTACGTTGCTTAACTTCCACAGAGGGAAAAAAGTAACTAACAAGGTGGCACGAGTAGAGATGTTATCCTGAGAGTCTTCAAGGAACGCCGTCAAATTACACAGGTACACTACCAAAAAACTGCCTCCAGTTTTGCAACTGATTCCTATAGATTTTGGGGTGCTGAATCCAGGAAAAATAGCCAAAATGTTCCATCACGTCACGTTTTCTTGCAAAATTAAATTTCTTACCCATATAAGGAATGTTCACATAATTTTTTTAGCCGACTGCAGTTTATTTTCTTGGCCCAATATAGAGGTTGTAATGGTTAACTAACTAGAAAAACACTCCCTCATGATATTTTAGAGTGTTTTGCATTCATTTTATACATTAACAGGACAATTGGGAGGCGGGGGGCTAAATCCAGTACTCGCGCTGGCGCATGTTCTTTCCTGTTCGCCTCGCCTCGTTCGCTCGCTCAAACACGGTGGTTGCGACATGAACGTTCCTGACAAATTTCAGTTTTCTTGCAAGTTTCATTATTACCTTTTGTTTGCTCAGGTCGTAATCCAGCTTTATTCCGAAGTGGTTCACTACAGTTGTAGTTTGCAGTGCTGTGTATTTGTGATGGCTCACAGAGCCAGAGGTTGCGTTCACTCTCCGGACAGTTTTTGTTTTATTTGTGGGGAATATACCGTGAAAAAGCGGGCAGAGGAACAATTTCTGCATTTATTAAAAAAGTATAATTTCGCCTATTTCGGTTTGAAGTTAGGCGATCAAGACAAACCGTGGGCTCATCACAAAGTGTGCAAGACATGTGAGGAAGATCTACGCTTATGGATGAAAGGTAAAAAACAAGCATTTCGTTTTGGAATACCTATGATGTGGCGTGAACAAAGAGACCACAGCAGTGACTGCTATTTTTGCTCTTGCATTGTGAAGGGATACAACTTAAAAAATAAGAACGTAATAAGTTACCCCAACCTTCCCTCAGCAATTAGGCCTATGCCTCCATAGCAACGAAGTACCTGTGCCTGAACCACCAAAATCTTTGGATCATATTTGTGTGGACGGTTCTGATCATGATGAGACTCATCAGGTGGCTTTTCCCGATGAGTCCATTACTTCCGAGTTTGAAACTGAACCAGATCCGAAACCTGAACTTTTCTCTCAAGCTGAATTGAATGATTTTGTCCGGGTTTTAGGACTCCCAAAAGATGCTGCCCAACTGCTAGGGTTCTTGGCTTAAACAGAAAAAATCTATTGTCACCAGGAACAACTTTTATTGGTACCGCAACCGCGAGACACAATTTTTGAAGTATTTCAGCAAAGAGGAAGATTTGGTATTTTGCAACGATATATACGGAGTGATGGAAAAGTTTTAAACTCAAGTATGATCCTGCTGAATGGCGGCTGTTCATTGATTCATCAAAAGACAGCATAAAAGTTGTTTCTTCTTCATACTGGCAACACATTCGCTTCAGTTCCTATTGCTCACTCTATTATTCTCCAAGAAAAATACGAGAATTTGGCCCTGATTCTTCAAAAGATTCGTTATGATGAGCATAAGTGGATGATTTGTGGAGACTTTAAAATTCTATCCATGCTATTAGGGCAGCAATCCGGTTTCACCAAATATCCCTGCTTCCTTTGCTTGTGGGATAGCCGGGCCCGCGACCTACACTGGGGGAAAAAAAGACTGGCCAATTCGGGAGTATTTGAGACCCGGTGAGAAAAAATGTTTCTTCATGAGAACTTGGTACCTCGTGATAAAATTCTATTACCACCTCTCCACATTAAGTTGGGTCTCATTAAGCAATTCATCAAGTCCCTTCCAAAAGATGGTGAGTGCTTTCGGTACCTTTGCTCAAAGTTCCCCTGACTTTCTGAAGCAAAGCTAAAGGAAGGAGTGTTTGTTGGCTCTGATATAAGGAAACTCATTTCAGATGGGAGCAATTCGCTGTAACGATGTCTGAGTAGGAAAAAGAAGCCTGGGATTCCTTCTAGGATGTTGTTCTCTAATTCTTGGGGTACAGGCGGGATGAGAACTATAAGGATATTGTTTGCCAGGATGCTCAATGCCTTCATAGAACAAGGCTGTAACATGAGCCTGAAAGTCCATTTCTTGCACTCCCATGTGAGATACTTTCCCGAAAACATGGGGGCGTACAGTGAAGAACAAGGTGAAAGGTTTCACCAGGACATCAAGGACGCAGAGAGAAGGTACCAAGGAAGATGGAACACCACTATGATGGCTGATTTCTGCTGGTTGCTGCTGCGGGAAACCCCAGATGAAAATACGCCAAGCAGCGCACCAAGAGAGCATTCGGGGGAAGAAGAAATGGGCCCACCAGGAGATTGATTGACCCAAGAATGAATTTAAAATCTAAACTGAGTTGACAAATATCGAGTATTTACTAAACTTTGAAATAAAAATTTGCTAGTTATTACCACAGTGTCGGATCTCATTTATTCGAATTTTATTTTCACACCATCGGGTGTTTGTCTTCATGTATTGCAATGGTGCGGTTTGCGTTTCTATATTCTTACATACATACCTGTACAACATTTTTTGCACATTTTCTTGCTTTTGCTTTGTGTCTAACCTCGCTCTTATATGCTCAATGTTTGTGCACATGTATGTGGCTGTTTTAAGTGCAGACAATTTTTGCTACCATCACAGTGTGTTTTGTTGACATTACTCTATTCTTATGTGCTGCCTTGTTACAATTTTCTTTATTCTTATTTGAATAACTACTAAACAATTAGTATAAAGAATTCATCCAAGAAACTTTTATCTCGATCGCACTCAATCTGAAACGTTCACCTCAAACTGCTAACCCAATGTAGCAAAAAATCTGTACGTGATGGAGCAAATTGGTTACTAGATTTGGATTCAGCGCACCAAAAAACGTAAAAATCAATCGAAACATTAGAGGCAGTTTAAAAAATTTTTTTTAGTGTACCTGTGTTATCAATTGTAGAGGGAACTTGATCAAAACCCCCTTCAGCCTTATTTAATTTTTTAACAGTAGAGGGAATATAATACAAATGCGAAACCAATACTGGCTCAGGAAAAGCTAATACTTCTTTGAAAAATTTTTCAAGCAAATCCTATGTGAAAGCAAACCAGATTGTGGGAAATTAAGAAATCTCAGGTTGCAGCTACGAGAAGAAAATTGTAACATTAAAAACACAGATTGAAAGTAATGTTGCAGCTATCACATAATGCCTGAGATAGGAATCCAAGCTGCAACAATGTAACCCTAAACAATCATCAAATGCACAATGAGGATATGCTAACAGCTAGCAGAGGAACATGAACACAGAGAGAATTCAAATGAAAACTACCTGCAGAAACGTGCAGAGATAACACCATGCAGGAGGTCCCCCTGCACTGGTTGGTGTGTACACAGTGTCTGTACACATATATCCACGGTACATGGAATGCACAATTGAAGGTAGTCAACGGACAATGACACTGGGACACTCCAAATATAATGTGGCAATGTGAGTGTCGTTATCTCAGGGGATAAATAGGACTGTGCAGACATGCAATGCAAGGTTTGTAAATCAATGCAGAGCGTCACGTCTGTACAGTAAACAAACACAAGAAACAGTATATAGAGATCTAAATTAAGGGCAAACATGTTACAGTAAACCACACAGAAGCCATATTGCCATGTGCTGTGTTTCGCCAACATAGTCAGTCATATGCACATGCATCATCGACATTTCAACATGATTCAGTGATGTCACACATGCACGCAAACACCCTTGGTGATTGAAAACATCAATCCAGGATGCTGGTGTGCATTAAAGCGGTGTTGTGTCAAAACCTGTATCAGGTCCAGGTGGAGAGTAGGTGGACATAGACAACAGGACCCCTCCATTGCTACCCCTATGCCACATGCATGGCTGTATGCTTGTTTTGAAACAAACAGATGAGCGTATCCTGTGTTCCATGTCACACACATGTCCAAAAAACAACAACTGTGGAGGAATATGCAACATACAGTGACAATGTCAGTCCCTGCTTCACACGTGGGGACCAGTACACAGTGTGCAAAGTCCAAAGCGTATCTTCAATCCAACACATCAGGTTAAGACTATCCTTGCAACTCTGGGCACGCATAGTCAAGTGTCACATCCCAATATGCCACAGTACATGAAAGGTCCTGCATGTCTCCTGCAATGAGCATGACTACCAACCAGAGCATGGCAGCAACAGTGTGTTGGACAGGTCTGTCATGGACAAAGTAGCAATCCAAACATAATACTGTCCATCCTAGGCATGTGTCCCACTCACAGAGGTCAAACATCCTATGGCACCATTTTCCAGGGAAAGTTCCATGGTGATGTGTCCCCCAACAGGTGGGTGATGGCGATGCCAGATGCAATGTAATAGATGTGTGTGGTTTGTTCTCTGCCCTGTGTCAGAAAAGGAGAAATATTGTATTGGTATGCACCTTGCAACATCAGCACAAATTGCAGAGAGTCAAACATTAAGAAACACATAATAAAGGGACACACAGGCAAACATGACATGATCACAACACAAAACACATTGCACGTTGGGAACATTTTGAATTGGAACCGTACACATGGGTGTCACATGGATATGGTTCTGTCCATGCCCATGTGACACAGGCGTTTCACAGCTCCATCCTATGTGCATCAGCATTCGTGAACAGAGAGCCAACATGAAATGTACATGAGACAAACAGTAAATCATTAACATGTAACGGCTGATGTCATACCCAAAAGAACAAAGGCACAAACTACCCTGTGCTTGCATCAGGTGTATGTCTCGGATCCCCTGAGCCACTCAACGGCCATAACAGGTCACAGTGAAGGGAGACAATGTCAGCGAAATATGTATAATCACCATGTCACCATGTCACGCCAATATCTGTGATACAAAAAGCAGGTCAACAGTGGTATGTCAGAACACAAGACACAGTTCTGTTCCCAACACACAACACCATGTCCACAATGGTCACACGAGGTAAACAGCAGTTAAGGTTAGAGAGAGCCACAGTCACCACCGCCACCCCAGGTCTACAGACACCCCTCACACCACATGATAATGCTAAAAAGCCTGAACACTGTATCATCACCACAGCCAACACAATACACACACCAACACATCACTATGACTAAGGGCAGCATGCCATCAGTAGCATATGGCCTGTATGTCCACAAGTGGAGATTTGTAGACATAAAGGCCCTGTGAATTGCAATGATTACCCTGGTGTTGGCTGATGGTACAATGTCGGGGAAGGATGCACGTGTAGGCCACCACCCAAAAACCTAGGACCATCACACACATGCAGCTCTGTTGGACATGTCCCAGAGACAGTGTTGCAGAAGACATACTGGACAGGAACACATGGGGATATGTGTGCCAACAGCAAGATATGGGTTAGGGAGGTGCAGGGAAAAGAGGTGAATCACAACATCTGGACAATATGACAGATCACCGAGGACATGTGTTCCCCCTGACTGCTGGCACAGACATATAGCTGTAGCTATACTCACCCCAGACCACAGCATGTTGGCTGATGTACAGTCCCCTGCCAATGCACCACAGCACCAGGAGCTTCAACAACTATGTCCTGTGCATTGGGAAACACAAGGGAAAACATACATATGTCATTTTTGAGCTGTGCAACACACACTGCACCTTCCTGTCCCCAGCTTACACATCCCACAACATCCTTTACAGACTGACTGTTCACCATCACACTGTACACATCTCTCCCATGTGAGAGGCATCAAAGACATGTCTTTGCCAAACTACAGGGGTCCATACTCTGTGTGTCCCCTCCCTCACCTCTCTGTTGTCATACACACTGGTGAACAGAAGTGTTTACTCCCTACCATGTTCCTAACTCACTCCAAGGCTGCAGTATTAATCCTGGGTCCCTCATATCGCTCCCAATGCCCCTTCACTGTGTGTACTGGTGTCCCAATGTTGTCTGCTACCCCGCTGTCAATTGCTGTAACACACAAAAAATCAGGGGCACCTCCGGGATCCTCTGTCCAAACATATTTCCTGGTGTGTATATCTCATACCTGACTAACATTAACAGCTGTGCGCTAAGGAGTTGCTAAACATATATCTCAATGTCTGTGTTATGTCCGCTAAACCACACCCCGATGTCGGCTTGTGACCTGACCTTGATGGCTGCATGTCATCCCACTGTGTGAAAGTGATAATGACAAAGCATGGATAGCCGATATGTGACACCTAATAACCCCCCTCCCATCAGAGCCTCTTTGTGTATGTGGACATAACTTTCCTTCTCTAGGGTATGCAATGTAGTTGATGTCTTGGAATGCACTCTCCTCCTCTACACACTTATACAGCCTGTAGTTGAGTCATGGGTTTATGTCGATATGTCATCACCTAGATTTGCTGAAAACAATTTGCTGAAAACAATATAAACATTTGCCCTGAAAACACCCCTAAAACACAATCACCCCCACATTCATCTCTCTGCTTGCCTATTGTAACTACACCTTGTTGATCTTGCATGAATCACCTATGTGTGTAAAAATGCAACTCTGAACTGCATGTCTTTTCTACAATTGGGGAAAAAAAATTTCGCCCCTGTCTGGACTCTGCACAGGTTCCCTATACTTCACCGCATCCATGTTAAGGATACGCGATGGACTTATACAGTCCCAGCCACACACTGTGGTGTTCCACTAACTCCCCCTTAAGGGATTTTAACTTACCATTATGAAAAGTAGTATCCTGAGCATGTATATAGTGCTTACATATCACATGTAAGCGCTATACAAAAAGTTTACAGACCCACAGATCCAGCGTACAAGAGCATACCACACACACAATCAGCTCAAAATCACAAAATGAAAAACACACGCACAACAAACATGCAGACAAAGGTGGCCCGCAAGAAAAGAAAACAACATGGTCACTCAGCACATCTGCCAACTGTGAAAACCCAACATCACAAATGCCTCGAAGAACCCCTAGGGGGCATGCACCAAAACCATAAGCACCACAAACTAACGTGTGGTTGCACAGCAGCCGCTAGCACAATCATCCACAAACCAGGAACTGTCAGCCCAAAACCTCCCACAAGCCTAAAACCACCCACCCACATCATCCACCTCAACACGCGGTTCTGCCCCTGCCACATCGTTTGGGTTTCTCAGTCATGCTTATATTTGACGAGTGGGATGGCCAGCCAGTGCTCTGTTACATCTCTCCCCATGTGCAGTGTTGCCATCCTACTAATATTGGTTTACAAACCTGTTAACCTGTATTGCCACTACACACATATACCAACAAATGTAAGTGTGAACATATGCAGTACGTACATTGAGAAGGGATGTGCCATCACCTGCCGCCTGATGCTGTGCCAATCACGTGTGTCACCACGGGCACGTACAGGTCGGGGCACGTCGGAATCATCCCTCCACGACCTCATGAATATCAGCAAGCCGATATATTGTGCCTTGAGAGCAATTGTTGGGCAGGATGCAACAGGCTATGATGATTCTCTGCCACAGTCTGTGCAGTATACTTTGTTAAGGCACGACGCTGTGTCCTAGCCAGGAACACCTGAAGTGGACTCTTTAAAATGCCAAAGGTGCGCTCTATGACAGAGCAGCTGGTGGCATGGGCTCATCCGCATTTGTTACCTCTTGCTCTGCTGCCGGGTCTGTGGTTGATGCACAGGGGTCAGCAACCAGGGGTGTGACACCCATATCCTGCAACACCTGTAAGAAAGAAATGATAGGTAAGTAAAACAGGAGGCTCATGTCCCACCAAATGGACACAGGTATATATGTGCCCAAAACAAAATGCATAAATTACATTCCTGAAAGAAACCATATGACAGCACAAACTATGCAGCATAGCAACATTGACATATGATGACCATAAAAGGACCACATGGCCTATCTAAAGTCTTGTCCTTCCATATCAAACAAGTACAAACAGTGCCCCTTTTTACCTTTAGAGATCCTCTGCTGTTTGTACCATGCTGTTTGGAAATGCCCAGTTAAGCTGTCCTCATCCTCTAACACCTACACTGCGAGGCGGTATTCCAACGGATCCACAACACTTTTTAAGTAAACAAAAATATGTTGCCCAGAGTTTCACACCTGAATCCGATACTCCCTCCACCCTCATCCTCTGTTTCCTACATAGCAAGAACTTGCTTACCAACTTGAAGAGGCTATCTTCCTCAACATATATGACACGCGAGGGTATGGTAGTTTACATACTCCATCATAAAACAACTATATTATATGTGGTAGCCCTCTAATGACAATTAATGCAAAGCTAGTGTACAGACATCCACAAGGTGACAATTGGAAAACTCTTATGTATATGCCAGTGTTATTGTTTAACCACTGGTCTCAGCCTTTAGCGTGCACTGCCCAGGAGACATATCGCAAGAGCTTACGTGCTACAAGTAAACATCAATGGACACCGGTTTAATTATTTAAAGTATGAGCGTAGAAAATGTCAGTACCAAATTTTGGGCATTACTCAAAGGGAAAAACCAGACTTATCTTAAATATTGACGCTCCAGTTTCAGTTTTTGCCAATATTGCAGTTGCCCCAGACGCCACCACTTCGGTATCCGCGTACGTTTCGGTTGCTTCGCAGGGGGCTTGCAAAACAAAAATCTGGCTCTACATACAGTAAGAAAATGCAGCAATTACTAACACAGACTCCAAGTCGTTGCTTTGTGAGAGCAGAGATAGAAGATAATAAATCAAACCTGAGAACTGGGGATATCTCTGATTCAGGCTTGTGCGGATAACGGTCTGCTTGATACGCGCTGCCTAGCCCTCTCAAAAGACGCCGTGCATGCGAGTTTGGGGGAATGCGGTCAAAAGGACTTAAATACTAGATAGTCAAAGGGTGATGTCATTCTCTATGTGCTACCAAATCACATTTCACATACAATCTCAACAGACAAGCTCTCCATTCGATCATACTATTCAGCCCTCAGCCAGGAAAAAAACACCGTTTTGACAAATATGTATAAATCCACCTGTCGTTCCCGTCAGGAGAAGCATTTGTGTCGCTCGACGATTCGTAACCGCGCATACCTCCCAGCACACGATTCATATTGCCCCGAAAGAAAAACACCGAAAGACTCTCTATGAGAACACAGTGAACCATGCGGTGTTGTTGCCACAGTGGGGTTACTAAAAGGGCTTCCATTCCATTTTAGCAAGTGAGAGCAGCGGCTGCAGGATAGTTCCCCCAGCCTGAACCTTCAAGGAGCAGGTAAGTTGCCCTAAATATAGCAACCCAACACGACATCTGATGGCATAGACTACATGGTCAGTGGTACAGGAGGTGAAAAAGTGCCGTAAATTATCTCGCGTCTCATTGATAAATAAAAGTGTCTGTCGTACTTACAGTGATAGCGCGCAAATACTTGCACTGACACGCATTTCTGACACTGTACCATGCCATTGGCTTGACACCTTCAGTCAATACACAAGCCCTACGCTAGTTTTGCGGGGCTAAGCACGCGCTTCCTTCAGCATGTCGTGATAGAGCGCGCCACCATACACAACGGACCCGTTTATCCTTGTAAAACCGGGAGCGTGGGTGTCAGTACATTCTGATGTTTCTTTAAAAATGCGTTTGGATTAGAGCCGCTCAAAGGGGAATAACGGCGTAAGCAAAATGTATATGATCTTCTTATGTTTTTCAGAATGACTAGAAATTCGTCGCGTGCAATTAGGAGTCCCCTATTATCTATACATGTGCGCGTTTATAGGGCAGAATTAATCAATGGAGTTGGGATACCCTCGATGTTTAAAATGCTGAGATAGCTGTTTTTGCTTGATTTTTATAATCAATTAATCGAGAACAAGTGCGACGGTATCTGGTGAACTTGGAAAGCGGGTAGGCTGTTTTTCAGTTGTTTAGGATGCTGCGCTGGGATGATGGGAGAAGGGGTATTCCTGTCAGTGTGGGTTTTGATGGACCCAGGGATCCAACTGGGAACGCCTTTCTTAACGTCTTCATCTAAAAATAAACAATTTGGGCATGGTAAGTATAAGTGAAGAGTGATATGGGAGGTGCACCCCATTAAGCCAATCTATGAATTCTATCAAATCTGGCGCTGTTCCTTTCAAGGCAAAACCGTCAGCGATATAAAGCATTTCCCCAGTATAAGTTGATGTCTTTTGGGGATTTAGGGATGTGGGTCAACGATGTTCAAATCGGCATGTATCATTGGCCACTGACGGGGCACAGGTAGCCCCCATAGCCACTCC